>DWEJ01003333.1:0-10524 GCA_018245835.1 Mysoria sejanus stolli | reverse complement strand
AGTGTGCCAACTTTCATACTCTTGTTCGCGCACCGTTCGTAAGAAGGGAGCAAAAGGTCGACGCTTCACGTATTAATATATAGATACATTAACGAAAGTTCTCGTCATCGTTGTCGCATCAATATGCATCACAACCTTGACTTTTACAGTTACTTAATTCTCTATAAATTTTTGATGTAACTTAAACCTACTATGTAGCATTTTCCAACTGAGCATAAATCTGTCCTCGCTCCTCGCAGTTTCAGCAGCCGTAGAACACGACTACCCAGTTGTAATGTAGTTGTTACTCCCCACTATTAACATACTCCACTAGTCTCAAACTATGGTGAAGCTGATAAATGAGCTGCTAAAATTTCTTGCTTGTTAAATTCTTTGTTACATTTGACGTCGAAATTATAGTATAAAAGCATTGTCGCGACGTACCACGTATGTATAGATGTCCGAGAAGAACTCACAAGACACTCTCCTGTAAACTGAGGTGTAATGAATTTGGCTACGATACTTACAAATTTGAACTTTACGAGTATGTAAATTAAATAGCCAACAACGATCCAGGGTAGTAATTTTCCTGTCAAAGCATTTTAAGAAATATATTGACATGATGAATATTTAAAAGTGCCAAGCCCAAGATTATAGCCTCACGGACGAGAGCCGCGCAATGCGGTGACGCAGGCTCTTCGGGCTTCTTTCAGTTCACCGGTAATTTGTCCCATACAGCAGAGGCTGAGCGCGGCGCGACCGCACGCTATGCGGTACCGCTCGTTGCCCGCTCGGCTGTTAACTGATCACTTCACACGTCGTTATCAGCGGTAACAACTTTTACCGTTTATTACACAGCTATGGCTAAACTAGTGGCCGTTGCAAACAACGATAATGTTAGTGTGTAACATTATATTTATTTAAAATAAACAAATATGTTACGGTATGATTTAAAAAATCTTGTGCACTGTTTGCAAATAGTCGCGGATAAATTGTATGTAAGCAATATTTTTATCTTGTGGTCGAAAATCCATTCGTCTATACCATTGGATGAAATTGGAAAACAGATCGAAACGTGAGTTATGGGAATACACATCAAATCACAAGTTTAAGTTCAAGACACGTCAACGTGATTTACCTTTCTTTGGCCCTTAAAATTCGAGGCCATTAAACGAAACGAGATTTCGTCGGAGACGTTCGCCCGTAAAAGTTTCGCAAGAGTCGCTCGTAACCCATTTCGGTTATAACTCGCCGTGACGCGGCCGCCTCGCGCGCGCGGCCATAGGCAGAGAGGAGGGACGGCCTGCCCGAAAACAACAATGAGGTACTGTTACCATAATGACACTTTATGAGCGCAAACGTTGGCCATCGGAGGAGCACGGCGCGCGGCTCGGCGCACGAATGTGGCGCGCATTGTTTCCGCATTATGCCGACGAGGCGAGGGCGACGAGGCTGCCTCGCGCCGACCGCCGCTCGCGATCATCATTCTTAGAACGTCTTTGCTGAACGTGTCATTTCCTCTTACACCCCATGTCGTGATCTTGTTTAAATATCTACACACACTAAACGTGTTATTGTCCGAACATATTTATATAACATATGACGTTGAATGTTCTGCACCGAAATAAAATTTGTATGTTCTTAATTTAGTTAATAAAACGAATATCACGGGAAGCGAGCCCTGCTTAATACAGTAGCTCAAGAACGGCGTGCGTCTGATAAAGTACGTAAATGCCATCTTAAAGGTCTTCGCTGATGGCTTTTTTATTATTGCATAAGTGCGATCTCTTACCGCAGGCCGGCGCACGTCTTCATTTTATATGTTCCCGATGAAGTTGTAAACAAATTCCGCGCGTAGCCACAAAACGAAACGGACGCTGTACGGTTAGGTCACTTGTTTTAACGGCGATCGTTAAAAATGTGAACGCTTTCTTTCCTGCGGTTTAATACTTTCGACTGTCTCCTTCAAACGTTACAAGTTAAGCTGTAGCGATAGTGCAATAAAGTAGTGACCATGTAGATCTCGGTTGTGGGATATGTTGGCAGGTCCGCGTGTGAGCGCAGGGCACACAGCGGCGCTCCGTGGGCGGTCGGCGAGCGGTCGGCGCGCGGTCGGCGCGCGACACGCACCGCCATGAGCGAATACGCGGACCACAGCGGCGCAGCTCGCGTCACGCACGCGATGTTGCGCGAACTGACGTTGTTCAGAACGACGTACATCGCGGCACTGCCCTCGTCGTATATCGGTGTACACATATCCACCCTAACAGATTCATAAATTTGCGCACAGAAATATGGTTTAAACATGCTTTACCACAATAAATCATATTTCACCTGAAAGTATAAGACGACAAATGTAAATAAAACAGTAACATCAACGTAACATCACGCCTGTAATCCCCGAAGCGGCAGACAAAGCTGCCTAGTAGTGTATCTACTTCCATTTCATCACCTGCTTTTACGTTCCAAAATGAAAAAGAAAATTTTTTTAATTTTGATTTTATCAATCTAGTTTAGTAACTTCATTGCTCTCAACATATGTAAATTAACTTTATGCCATGTCTATTCCGAGGTATCTATTTGATGTTTTTAAACTCTTAATGTAAGGACTGTTACTAACAGAAGTATATTTAAAAGTATAGGTATGCGATAGTGGATGGATGCTCGTATTAAGAAAGATGAAGACTCACCTATCTTGAGCAAGTAGAATGAGATAGGAACCAGGAGTCTATAAAACAAGCGTACATACATATATTCACAGCGGTATATGAAAAGTGTTGAAAAGTGAGTTGAAAGTACAAACTACGTTTCAGGTCTTACTTGGCGGGTTCTCCTTATCATGTACGGAACTTATGCAAAGATATCATGGTAATAATCTAAAAGTATATAGGTACTTAAGTCCAGCATTATTGAACCAAATATATAAACACTGATCTTTTCATCCGTTATGACAACAATTTTAATTGTTCAACATTGTCAATGATGTTATGAGGTTACTGTTATATTGAGATTATGAATAACCAAATTGTTACTAAAATTAACGTATTATTGTAGTTGTAACTTTTACTTAAATCCATGTAGAAATAATGTCTTGGAACATTTCCATACACGGACAAACATAAACTACATATATACGGGTACGTACTAATGATTATACTTAGATACAATAAATGCCTCTGCTCATCACTAAAATACTTGTCAGTTTTGGAATCGAACCCGTGACTTTCGATCCGACAGTGTCACTAAGCATTAAACCAACGGCGCGGTTACACATTTAATAAAACAAAAAATACCTAATTGAAAGGAACACAGAGCTCTGTGTACGTAAGCGCATGTGTTCGATATATCACGACAGTATAGAATCGCAGTCGGCGGCGCGGCCAGGTGCATGACTCTGGAATGCGTATAGCACGCGTACCCTCGCTGAGCTTTTGATACATTTCTATACACGAAAAAAAATATCTATCAAAATGGCGTCGCTAAATAAACCGGTTGCAACCGGCGCTCCGCCGCCGTACGAGATCCGCCCGAATGTCAAGCTGTGTCCGCTGCTTGCATTGCATAATTACTTATTGCTACTATATTGGCGGCCATTAAGGTCAGCTGCACCCAACCTGTGTTCCCGGTTACAATATGGCACCGCAAGGTTTACTATCGCCTTGTATTAGATAATACTAGACATATTTTAGTGCAATACTTGTGAGCCAATTCCGTAATGGCTAACGAGATCGAATTGATAGTTAATTGATTTTAATGTAAGTAATTGCGTCGTAACACATTACGGTTGAAACACTCAAACATTTAGCGTGTTTGTACAAAGCTGCAAGCAGCATTGACTAGTGAAAGCCTCGTGGAGTGAATGTGATCATCCCGCTTCGGGAGCTCGGGGTTGGATTCTAGCGAGCACTTGTTAACAAGTTTGTGTATGTTTCAAGATTAAATGTCACTTGTTGTCCTAGTGTCGAAGAGTCTTCCATCATGTGCTTTAAGGTACTGCCGGGGTACACTTGTGTAGCGAGGTGCTGGTGCTGATAGTAAGCCTTATTCAGAAAGCAGTTCGGCGTTCAATAGCGTAACGATAAAGAGAGTCAAAAATACAATTACATAAGTATATAAAAGTGAAAAAAATATTTAGATTGTTAAATTTCTTGATCAACTGCATAGTCGGTTGAATCATTGCAGATGCGATTGCTGGTCGCGAAGTCATCGGTTCAATCACCGGGTCGGGTGCTATTGGGTTTTACTAACTTGAAATACCTAGTGGCTCGGATTCTAGATGAGCCCGACGCATGGCAATAGGCTCACCACCTATACCATAGTGGGAAGTAAACGTCACTGGTGAAACGTGGGAGTGTACTACACTCCTCTGTCTACCTCTCCGGGAATCACAGGCGTGATGTTACCTTTATTTTATTCAATCGATTCAACACATGTAATCGCTGCGTTAAAAAAATCCCCGGAACCGTTAGCCACCGCTGCCGCGTGCGCACGTCCCGGCGCAGTACTTGTCTGCGCTGCGCTGCGCTGCCGCGGCGCAGCTGCTGCGCCCGCCCCAGCGCCTAGCCCCTCGCTGTTGCACTATAAATACCTTCTCGTCACCAGCAAACACAAAAAATGCGAATAACGGTAAGATTCTGAAAAAATATTTAAATGTGGGAACCGATCGGTTCTTCGTTTCCTAGATCATTGTGTTTAGGGGTAATATACAAAAAAAACATCTCTGAAAATATTTTGCCATTTGGGGTAAATCAGGGGTGCAAAGAACAGATGATTTTGTCATATATTGATACAATCTATTATAAATTAACTTTACACACATAACATTTTTTGTTTAAAAACAAATATAAAATCAGTTGTCTTTAAAATTAGTAATAACTCTTGCCACGTTTCATAATGACTATAATGCTGCCGTTCATTAAATAAAACACCTACATATTGTCAAAACATAGATAACAAATTATATGATATTACAGACATTAAATGCGGGTGGAGCATGATACAGCTAACGCTATATGTGATTACTAGAAACATTGGTGTTATACAAAGTAACGGA
Organism: Mysoria sejanus stolli; assembly: GCA_018245835.1. Lineage (NCBI taxonomy): Eukaryota > Metazoa > Arthropoda > Insecta > Lepidoptera > Hesperiidae > Mysarbia > Mysarbia sejanus. Next base: position 5,492 of record DWEJ01003333.1, on the reverse strand, counting down.
GGACGGTGGTATTAATAGACGGTACACGGCAGTCTGCGCGAGCAACAGGGGTGAAAGGTGGCCGCGGTGACGCACCGGCCGCAGCGTGTGCCCAAATCTCAGCTGTGCGCCATGCACAGGCTGATGTCCGCGCCATACTAAGTCTATTATTATTACCAAGCTATGATAATAATTGTATTATATTATCGTCATTTAAATTATTATTATACGCCAGGAATCTTCCATGGTGGGCAGGTTATTTCTATATTTACAGACTTGACGTGCTTGTTATAAATTGATAATTCTTTCACTATTGATGAACGCATCAGTCATCTCTAATGATTGAAACTGTTTTTAGGTTGTACTAAATTAAGCGTTATTGAGAAACCGGATCGTTGCAACTTTGGCGTTAGACGACATTGCGCGCATCCAGGTAACATGTCTATATAACTTTTTTATTTAAAGTTTTGTAAATTATAGCTAAATTCATCCGATAAGGAATACGCAGACTTTTATAATTATCGATATAATACGCTGCGGATTGCGAAAAGTAGATACCTACTTATTTTTAATTATAAATGAATAATAGTAGGTTTGCCTACGTAAATAGATAGTTATATTTCTTTTTTATATTTCTTTTTATTTATATTTCTATAATTAATTATTATAATTTTGACAAGATTTCGTAAGCGATCGACAAAGATATTCCGCATGCCAACAATGTGAAATTAAAAACACACTCTGTATAAACGTATTCAATCCATCTGTATTAAAAGTGTTTATAAAAGCGTTGAATGGCCCCTGTGTGCTTTATATAGAACTCTACTGCTATGCCATTATTCAAAATTAAACTACTCACCTACCTGCAAAGTTTTCACTTTTGAAATAAATACGATATATGTCCCGTGAACGTTTTTAAAGGAAAATCACCCTTAAATACCTTACTTAACGCGCTACTTAAATTAAATTTAATCATATTGTGGAGCCCATAAAGCAGCATTCGGCATTGCGTTACCATTTTTAAACGTTACCGACATCACAATGTTGCTTGGTATCAAAATGTCGGCGACTCTTCAAATGGCGGTGTCGCTTGGGACGTTTTAGCATGTCTGTGCGTAACAATGAATGGGGGAGACCCTAATCGTTTCGTTTATTTTATAAAAGTACTGCGTTGAATGAATGCATTTGGAAGTTGTAGGGGTCGGCATGAGCGTTAGGTCGTTTTGGAGATGGAGCGTGGGGCGATGCAGATGTGCGATTCGGGTACAGACATGTGATTCTGCACGCGCAGCCAGCTGCTGGCGTCGCCGTGCACTGATTCAATTCAATGCAGGCCCGGGCTTCGGTCGTGGGTGCCTGTACAGCTTTGTCTCGCTTGTGTATGGAGGTACGCTCCGCAAACAATGATACAATACGAGTTATAGGTACGGCTCAGGTGTGTCGTGAACTTTCCGTTGCTCCGGGATACGAAATTATGTTTTCTTTTTGATGCATTCCTACGAAGTCGGTCGTAAAACTACAAACAAATCACAAAGTCGGCCTGGCGGTATTTTGCGCCGGATTTTTTCGACCACTCCTACGGAACTGTTCACACCTACGGTAGCATTACTAAATTACAGGTATAAACAAATGTATGTGTGTGACAACTAAACTAAACTAAACTATGTATTTCCTTTATTGAGGATATTAGAGACGAATAATTCGGAACCAAACCATTTTTAAACAATCAAAATTGGTTTATTCTTAATGCGTAATTGTTAAACGTATTACATCTATATTTTTTAAAATTCTGGATTGGTGTCTTTTCTGGACGGTTTACTTGCCAGCCAGTAGCTTGTGTGATTGGTGACTGAATCTTGAGCCGGAGATTGTGGATTCCATTCCTACCGACAGCAAATATTTCCGTGATGAGTACCAGTTTGTTTTGCGTCTGAGTATACCGTTACCTATATAAGTTAATCAGTAATATTTTATATATATCTTATTATCAGCCCTGTATTATGATAATTAAGACTACCCAGTTTTAGCGCTGGTGATTGTGCGTAGGTTGTCCCAATATTTATATTTAGCTATTAACTAGTCCCAAAGAAGGTCGCATCAAAAGTTCCTTTAACAGTCGAACTTGTATGACCACTTTGATGAATGCTGAACAGCTGACAGAAGTATGCTCGGGCTACAGTCGAAAGAAATCTTTAGCCTCTACCTATATCTTTGAGATCGTCGTGGAAATAGGTAGTTATATGTTTCTGATTGTTTCATAATAGCTCGGAGTCTGGCAACAGGCTCTCCACCTATGCCACAGCGGGACGTGAACGTAACTGGGGCGTTGTGGAAGTGTATCCTTTGCCTACGTCTTTGAGAATTACAGACGTGATGTTACTCTATTTTGAACGTTAATTCCGACAGTGATATACAATATTGAACATTCCATTTCCAATTCAATTCAATTAAAATTTATATATAGTATAACGTCATATAATGAACTTTAACGACGGTGTATAGATAGACTTGGCTATTGTTATATTACTTATAAAAAAATTCATAAACATTTGGATGCATTAATCAAAAATCAAATCATAATTCAAAAATTTTGTAAAACATAACTTATTAACTAAATATTACCCGTTAATCGCCGATGCGGTGGTTTTGCGCAATAAATATCATATTATTTATCTATTCCCGGTGTTCCCCAGACACTGAGTCTATTCAAACCGGTCGCTGCTCTCATATATCGTAAGACGAGGAGTCTGTCAGAACTTTACCCTGATAAGTCGATCGCTATTCTCGGAATTTGTCGTCGGCGATAAATCTGAGATTTACTTAAGGTAAGCTCAAGTCATATTCAGACGCCACTAGTAAATAAATCCTGAAAAGTCGCCTCATACAATAAACGGAGAACCGTCCAAGAAGCAGTTCACCATTACTGCAATTCAAGAAATTAAAGTTATTTGTTAATCAGTATATGGATGTTGGTTCCGAACACCCAAGTAATTAAAACTTTATTAGAAAAAGTTTATTTTTAATGTTCATCTGTGATAATATTAAACATATGAAATAATCTAGAATAGAGCGTAGAGGATTAAACTACACGAACAATTATGCATACGAAATAACGCGCAGTACACACACTAAGCAGTCCCAAGTATGTAAATGTGTAATCCGCAACAAAACAGTGATTTCATTCATACAATAATGATGTATGCAGGAATTAACCGGCAATGTGTGACATTGAGCGAGGGCTGGCGGCGTAGCGCGCACCACCTGCCCGCGGCGCCCCTGTCCATCGCTATTTCCGCCATAGCGCACGTCCCCTGCGCAGGCGCAGCTCGTGCCGCGGCCGTTACGCGCGGCCCGGCCCCCGCGGCCGCGCACCTGGCCGCGCAGCCGCCGGCCCCCACCTCGCCTACTGCGCCGCTGATGACACTCACTCCGAACTCCGACACCTATCAACGCCTCCCAGTGATTGCCCACTCATTATCACGCAGCTTTTTATCCGATGACACGGACGTGTAAAGTGTTCGTGTTATCGGCGATTGAGGTGCAACTATAAATACCTACATACGAATGATAAAGGTATCTATATTAAAGCTCATTAAAAGTTTTGGAAATGCAACCTCATTTCCATAATTCAAAATGTCAACAGATCTGTAACTGTTAGTGTCACTATTATGGTTATCAGTAAAGGTAGATAATGACAGGTATATTTAAACAATAAACGTATTTATAAAGAAAAACAAATATAAAACAACTGAGTAGTGTGCTGTCGTGTTTAAGAGATATTCGCTTGTAACAAAAAGTCGGAATAATTTGTAAATGGAGATGCAAATTATAATGAACATGCAGATATTTTTCTATAGCAGTTTGATTCAAAATGAGTAAATAAAGTAATTATTATTGTATATAGTAAATACATAATTAGTAAACAAGAATGCAGGCGATGTTTGCAAGCCGGCCGAGTTCTGTTTAATTGTTTACGTTTCCCAGGCGTAGTGTGTGATAAGAATCCATTCACAATTTACAATTCTCAATCAATTAAGTAATGACAGATTTTGTTTGTTGTTGACATCGCTCGTTCATAGCTGTCGTGGTAACACTGAACAAATAACACGTACGAGAGATATTATTGTTATTGATTGGCAATCAGCGCGATTAGTCACCGTGGCGCATTGGTCGAGCAATTGATGTCCACGTCGACACCTTGACACATTTGCGACCTGAGTCATGTTATGGATTTCACCTCACATGGCGTTCGTCATCGCGATGTGGTTTATCAGCCCAGCCTGACCCTTGATCGCAAAGGCCGCATAAGCTTCCGTTGGCGACGAGTGGCTTTGTTAATAAGAGATAAGCCATGATCATCAGGTACCAATAACTACTACGAGAAGCGATTTTCTTATGAGAGTTGGTATTATTAATACACCAAATTTATTTACATATTTTTATGAGCAATGGGTATTAAGGAGTATATCTACTATATTTAATCGTCATCATCAGCCTATTGCATGGTACAGCTGGACATAGGGGGTGTGCCCATAATCCCCACGCTGGGCGGGGTGCGGGGTGCGGGGTGCGGGGTGCGGGGTGCGGGGTGCGGGGTGCGGGGTGCGGGTTGGGGAGTGCAGAGCGCCGCTTGACTCCTGCCCGCGTTGCTGCTCATAGACTGCCATACGCGCTACATACGCGTCTAGGCAGGCGCGCCATACCACGGTATGCCTGTTTACCTGTATGACCAATTTTAATATTTTCTTACATATTTATAAGAAATTTGCATGAAATAATTATAAATCCACTGTGACCATACTTCGCGGTAAATCTTACATGTCCACTTTGAAACTACACTTTGAAATAAATCATGTAACATCCAACAATGGAAATTAATATCACACTGTTTGGTCGCACTAAATTCGATTAAATCACTCGAACAGAACGTGAAATAATGAGTAATCATTTTTTCAAACTCGTGGGTACATGTCTTAAAATGTACCTAGTTATCGGTTAGAGCGATCAGTGGAAGACAGAGGCTGCGCTGAAAGCACCGCGGCAGGGCCGGATTTGTTCTGAGAAGGTCTGGGTGTCCCAATTGTGAGCACCCAAAGTGCATTAGTTTTCCTACCACAACCTGTCAATGGTACAAGATGACGCGCTCTAGTGAGATGATCACAGCGAGTGACAGCGAGTGACAGCGAGTGAGCTAGAACTAGTGGCAATGTGTCCTAGGCCTGTCGACCCCAGCCAGGGTCTTGCACTACTTCTAGAACAAAATATTTAATATTTTGCATATGTTTTCTACGGAATGCATTGCGCGTCTTTGTTGTTATCAATACGAATTACGAGATATAGTTGCATTAAACGATATTGTTATACATTCATATGTATACCCTTAAGGAACGGTTTGTAGGCACAATGAGGACAAACCCGTTTCGGTGAGAATGTCCAAATTATCCAGGGAACATCGGCGCCTGTGGGAATTAACACTGGTTGGTTGTAACAAGCACAAAGTAGTTGTGGACGTC
>DWEJ01003332.1:0-10524 GCA_018245835.1 Mysoria sejanus stolli | reverse complement strand
ATTATTCAATTATTTTATCTATTGTATCGTAAGTGCTTATTGTATTTTGACGGAACGTTATCTAAGTTAAGAATTGTTTTTTTTGTTTAATCCATCTGTGTGTATGTAATAGCTACATTACATTTAAAGATATATATTAAGAAAACATTATCAGCGATAATGAAGTAAAAAAATAAAGATAATTTTTAGTTCCGGGAAAATGTAAACAAATCATATTATTAAATAATTAATTTTACTATATAAACATGAATGAACCTGTTGAAACCTCTTCAGGGATTACAGGCGTGATGTTATATTGAAATGAAACATAGTTGGACTAACAAATGCTTAATAATAACATATTTCTTATATTCATACTTTCACCTGTTTTATTATTTAAAAACACTAATGGTAATTCAAGACCTAACGATATTTCGTTCAGTAGAATACATTGTAAACAGAAAAAATACAGTAAAACCTTTACCGGATACATAGAACTGATAGATATTTAAGCAATTTATCTGCGTGAAAATGTTCGCGACTGCAATCTGGGTGTATTAAATGGCGCGGCTAAAGCCCGCATAACTGTACTGTAAACGCCTCTGGGCACTTCACTCAACGCCTTTTTCGCTCGTTAACGAGGGACACTCACTGAGTCTCAACTCCAGTCTCTCAAATCTAAGCTCTCAGTTGTCGACTCAAGTGATTGCGAGTGTGGGTTAGTAAAGACCTGGGAGTGTTTGTTTCTTCTCTTAATTATCCACACGCTGCTACTGTGGCGTTTTGTATGAGGGGACACTAAAATGTTTTGTATGAGGACACACTAAAAGCGATGTTTAGAGTACGCCAATTGTGATGGGAGTGCAAACTTAATTCGCAAGTTTTTTTGTATATATGATTCTTGTTTTCGCATCTGTTATGATTACGCTATTGCCCCAGGTCCTTTACAGGTAGACAGAGAAACTGTTCGTTTCTGTCCAAATAAAAAAATGTATAAAATTAGTTACCTACACAGAATCCACATTTATTCATACTAATAGACAGTAAGACATCGATAATTTTTTTACTATAAGAGCAATGGACTATTTTAAGTATTTTTGTTGACTGGAGTGGACAGTTTGTCAGGGTGCGACATAATATTTTATTGCTAGAGAGCTTGCCGGAGTTGAAAGTTTACATTTATTCGCGGCGCCATAAAAATATGGAGGATACTTTCTGCGATAACACCCCGTCACAGGAGGCGCTCGCATCGCCGCAAAGGGTGGTGCATACCATTTGTATCTAATAACTATAACTCAAGGATAATTCAATTGAGCCACTATGTCTCCAACTGTATTATTAAAACGTTATTTATTACATATTAAATATTACATATTACATTACATATTAAATCCTATTTTAATTGCCACGAGGCTTACTTACCGAGCCATGAGCAAGTCGCAATAACATATATGATCTATTATTACTCCAATATTTACGACAGATGAAGGCCAATTTTAACTCGGTGAATTATACTATTAGTGTGGTACTAAAAATTTTAGCAACTTTCAAGGCTATGAGGTTCGCAGTTTGATCATAGTCAATACTATCTGTTGACCGTGTATTAAATCTAGCCAGAATATCTCGTATCATTTTCGGCGCTCGATATCTCTGTCATTTGATTTTCTAGTTGGCTTCGCTCGGTATTCACTTGCATGCGCCGCTTTGGAATTATTTTGCAAATGTCGCTACTTATATGTTTGTTATGCACCGTCGGCACTCGGTATCTAATCGCCACAGGCCTTGAGCCCGTTGTATGTCAACCGACGGTCATTCCCCCAGCGGGCTTCTATTTTTACCCGACGTTTGTTTGATATTTATTACTGCCCAGCGCCTGTTGCACTAAGCACTTATTTTTACTGTCACGACGATTGAATAATTATTTTCAGTCTGCGTTTGCGTCATTTGCAGTTTGGGAGCTCGCTAAGTATTAGGGTGGGAAATTTATAAGCCGTCAAAATCGTTAATCTTCCTGTGCTTAGAGGAAACAGTTCCATTGCATGGTTTTGGTAGGTAATGTCGGTGAATCACAAATTATTTTGCTAATATTCTTAAAAGAGGCACATGGTCCTAGAACATCAATAGCCAAAAGCTGTGTGATAAATACATTAAGATGAGACATAAAAGCATACATTGGAATATGGGCACTGGAACCACAATGATCCAGATTCTAATACAAATTGTACTCTCTTTCTCTTTCATTGTAAATTAACTTTTTCGATATCCACCTTCTGATTTAGCTGTGTAAGTTTTCCTGCACGAACTTATTCAATTCATTCCTCACTTATTTATCGCCTGAAAAACAGCCAGCATTGTTCGCAGCGACTTGTCTCGCTCTGCGTGTCGTGACAACAGACCGTTTGCTGCTCCCGTAAACGAAACTTAATAATTTCGCACTCTTTGAATATATAATATTACTATACTATTTTCTATAGTATACCCAACCAACATATACCAGTAAATGTATGACTTTCAAGTTGCAATCTTCATTATGCGTGCTTTTAGCGTTCTCTTCGCTTAAATGAACCTGAACTACTTTTCAAATAGATACCAGAGGGCGCTGTATACATTTAATATTTAATTTATCTCACTACAAGAAACCTGATGTTTTGCTAAAGGCCGCTTGTTACATTTAATACACTGCTCGCGTTTAGCTCAGCTTCACAACTGGTTTCGAGTCTTAAAAGCATTTTTAAATGTATCGGAGAAATCTAATATCGTTTAATAAATGGAAGCTTTAAAAGTCAGTACCTACCTGCTTCAATGTAATAACCGAAGTGAAACGATACTAAGTTGTAAGCATGATTGATAACAGAGACAAGCGAGGCACGTTTCGCGAGCCAGCATCATTAAATCGGTGATCGCTTCTTCTATTTATGGTGGTCGATGTCGTACCAGCATATTGATCGGACCGGTTACTGCCTGTGCGCTCCTGACTAATAGAGCTTATGAATATATCGTGTGAGCAATTTTCACATCGGCCATCATGTACTAAACCATCGCAGATAACATCTCCTCACGATCAAACATTAGACTAACGAGCTCAACGACTTCATAAAATGTCTTGAAGGATTTGTTTGCGGCACGTCGTGGCCGCATGCTAAACATTACTACTATTTTCGAGTTAGTTACAGTTGCTTCTGAATCTTGATTTAAATCATCTATACATAGCATCAATTCGCCTAGATACAGGGTATTTATTTGTGATTTGGATTGGTTTTTAAATAAGCGCCGTAAAGTTTCTTCAATGGGATAGATACAAGTATTCAGTTATATAATGGTTGGCAATGTTCTTGAATATTTAGACGCAAATGAATTTAAGATTTATATTATCGCCTATTATAGTTCCGTTTAGGCTATTAAAGTTGTAATCGCAGCTAACATTCCTATAAAGTCATCCGACTTATTGCCCACGTCAACATTTTGTCTAGTTACAAGTGACTCATCTGCCTGGCTGAACTGCTTAATATCACAGTATATGTTTAATTCACATCATTATTCTAAGAATATATATTTGAAAGTAAACATTTGTAGTCCTGCTACTCGTATATTTAGTTCTAAGTTACGATTATGTTATAATATGATTGTCATTTATAATTATGTTTGCCGTTAATACAATATTTTATTTTAAGTACAAAATTATGTCACAAAATTTTCAAGACCTGAGAGTAGACGCTTTTCTGTTACATAACAGTTGTGTCAAGATTCATTAGCTCAAAAATGATTACAGTGCTAAAATGAATTGGGAGGATGTATTCTATATCGCATCACATTGTTATTTTCAAGGAAATAAATACATTTGAATCGGGTCGTAGGAAGATGCGGCCGGCGCGGCGGTCACCGCGTAACTGAATCCGCGGAGCCCGACGCGCAACCCGACACCGCGCTCAAGGCTTCCCATGTGGATTAGCTCGTGTTTTTCTTTCATTTCAAATAGCCTCGTCCGACCAGCGACCAGCCCACAATGAGATAATGGCTTTATCATTTCGACTGCAAACGCTTGTTAGTGCGGTCCGGAGATTTTCGTTGGCTCGCCAGTCGAACTACACTTTTATGGATCTGTTTGTTTTTCTATTTAATTAAATGTTCATAGCGTGGGCAATTATGATTCATATTTTTGTAGGTACAGGAAATCTTACGATACGATAGGAAATCGTACGATTTTATGATCGTTAGTTACTGAACAGAAGTAATGAAATTCATTTTCGACATTATGCTGTCACTTTTGGCTCTATGTATCGCTGCACGTATCCAGTAATGAAGCCTGATTTTCTCAATGGACCGTAAATGGCAAGAAATGAGAAAGTAGCCTGCTAATAGATACAATAGGGCTGGATGTCTGATAGGTCCCGCGGTGCAACTTTCATGCACCAGAAAAAGCTGTATAGCAATAATAGTAGGGACATACCAAGCCTCATACCAGTTCAGATATCGACCGTTTCGTAAGCAATCGTTTCACGTAATTACTATGTTACATAGATGTGTGATAAATTAAATACTTACTAGGCTACCGTGGCCCTTTAAGCGCCGATAGATTACGAAAATACGGCGTGCAATGAGGCAATATTAACTGCTATGTCTTGCATATTTTGTTTGCACTGTCCAGTTTTCGTCACCGCTGGTAACGATTAGGGCTATAAATGGTAAAGCGTCGTGCGAACTTTGCCCAGTGGCTGCTTGTTCCACCATTTCGTGTGCCCGATCAACTTTTTATAAATGTATCGTAAATACTCACTTGCAGTACAGTAACGCTATAGAAGGCAACGGCTTCGCTGCTGGTTTTTGCAGCCATCACACTGTATTGAATTCAATCTTGATAAGCGCGAGCCTCGTTTGCGTAAAGATCACCTGAGCCGATTCGCTAAATATTCCACAGGACCAATCAAATACTTTTTTCATGTCATCATCTGATATACCAGCACATTTAGTACGTTTCGATCCGGGGCTTCGTGATTTATTAACTTTTTGTTGTGTATACTGAAATGCACTGATGGATGATGAGGTCTTTATTGAACTGAATCTAAACTTGTACTTACTACAAGATATTGTGTACTACGCAGCTAGTGAGATGCGCAAGCAAATAAGAATCAACATATACATTAATACAACAAACTACCTGGCAAAATAAAAAGCGCTAAAATAATGATTATTTTTAAAAAAATATTAAAAACTCCTAACAAATACATACATTTAATAAATACGAACTAAAAAATTCTACATATAAATTATGATTTAAATATACAGTAAACAAATAAATTTATATAACATAACTAAATAAAAATAATAATAAAAAGAAAAAACAAAACCTTCAAGAATAAATCGATTGCATGTTTTCGAAATAAAAGAAAAAATTTATATTAATATTTCTTCATTCAATAACTGCTACCATCAATGCCGCATCCAATACCAATCAACTTTTGAATAACTCCATGTAATGTTATTCCGAACCACTTTTAAAGTCGGTAGTTATAAGTTATCTTTTGTCAATCTACAATATTATTTTTGCCTTCTTGATATCCATGTTAACAGACTTGTTTTTTACTTTGCTTAATGCTGGATAACGTATTTTAAGTGTCTACGTAGTTAAGTATGTATTAATTATTCTGCGTGCATGCCTAGAATAAGAATAAGTATTTATCTATATATTTCTCTGTAAGTAATTCTTTATGAGAAATAATAAAGTTCTTAAACCATAAATACATTAACAAAACCTCACATTTCGTCCGCTTTGTTGAACTGGAATACTTTACTATGAGAAGATTCGATCGGCGTTGTGAGCAATGTTTGGGACGATAGAAACGTTGTTTGTGCATGGTTTTTCATTAGCCGTATAAACAAAATACTTAGATAAGCGTGCGACAGTGCATGCGATTCAACCTACCACATCGCCCACGCGAGCCGCGTCGCGCATTCTGATACACACTCATGTACATACCTACCCAGAGTGTATCTTCTGTTAGTCTTTACCTCCAATGATTTTTATCCGTATTTACTAATGTAATTTAGCGTTCCTAAATATATTAAAAATATGCACTTTAATTTTGTACGGCTTCAAACATATATTTAATTGGTTATTAATAGTTAAGACAATTAAATTATCTTGTTTTAATACTTTTTTCTTGTTATCTATTACGCGCGTGTATGAAAATTTTATTGGATGTAGAAGAACCGTCAAGCTTGCAAAGATAAAGATATTTACTTCCCGTTAGTCCGAGCCTACTCCGTAGGGAATCTGTCGTGGTAATATAGCAATAATAATAATTTTTTACTTAATTTAAAGTCATTTGATAACATTTAAAGTATCCATATGCTGAATAGTACCTACCATTTATTAGAATACCTATGATTTCTCATTTTATTCTTTGATACATTTGATTCACCAACAAACAAGTAACGAGAAGCTCATTGATCAAGCCACGTCCGTACATATTTGAATTTATTAAATTAATATTCTAAATCTATCCTTTTGCTCATACAAATAATTTTTAGAAAAGGAAATGACAAGAACTAGAGCGGTTTACGCAAACTCGAAGCTGTTATGCCACGGTTTCAAAATTTGAACATATTCCGTTCCAACAATAATAATCGGTTATCCACGAAACAACGAAGTTGTACTACCACTTGTCGTTGCGACTGGTTACTAGAATAGAACTAGAGCGGTCGTTGATCTCAGCTGCCACTATTATTATCTCGATAACAGCGCTAATAATGTTCGGAAAATGAAAACGTATACCCACTTTTCACCGGAACGCTGGCGTATTGGTCAGTTTGTATAGCGAAAGATTCATTCAGATGGCCGAGCGGAGAGGTAAATGATAGTGGGTAGATAAGTTACGTAATGGTCGGATCGGTGAGCGACAAGTCGGGAGACTGAGTCGTGTCTTGTCGCGCGCTCGCGCGATGTTAACCCTGAAGTCGGGCGAGGGGTCGACGCACGCGCACGTCCCACTTAAAGTGCAACGCTGCGAAACGCTTCGCTTGCAAATCTCTAGCGCATAGAATCGTAAATACAACTAATGTCGCCATGTTCGCTCATTTATTACCTATCGTATCGCATTGTTCCGACCTGGTACTAATAAATCACATGCGTTTGTTTTGTTTTTTTACTTCGCCTTACGTACAACATTGTATAGAGATGTTGTGTGTGGATGTCTTAATGATTGCATTACGTAAAATCTGCACTTAAGGACGACGATGTGTGTATTTATATACAAGTTTCCTTGTACGGTCCGACTCGAGTGTTCTAATAGCAATCACTATTAGTGATTCAGATAATCAAGTTCTAATTGCGAGGTGTGGTCTGGATACGTTATTGCTTTAACAAATTATTATAAACCAGTCGAGATAACGTTATTGCGTGATTACTGCTTGTAAGCAAGCGTTCACGCACGTTCCTCATATAGGCTGGTCTTGTATTGACTGTGCTAGAATAATGCTTTATTAGTCATTACAGCTAATTTCAAAGGCGCCGTGAAACTTCTCTACATATAGAAATTATTTACCACAATAATAAATAGATGAATGGCTATTTTACTAATCATTATATTTTGCGGTGAAGTTTATAATTCTACTGTTTTAAACAGAGGTTTTCCTAGAGGAATAAGTGCTAATAATTAAATGTCGTTTTAATTTCTTGTATTAATACATTCATAAACAGCCTTATGGCTAAAGAATGTTCTGGCAATTTTAAATCTAATGAGTAATAGATAGCCGGTATTGAAACGGTGACGACTTTAAAATGAATATTGTTTACTAGAGGAAAATAAAACGAATTTATCAGTGCGCCTACGTGACCTACCTACACGTCGCACAAGTTATGATAGGACGCGGTTAAGTGACACTGCAACCGCGGAATATATTAAAACAAACTACACCAGTTGCCGATGAGACAATGACGACTGTACATAATTATCAACATACCATCGTATCTGTTTAAATACATAATCAGCTTATATCATTACTCAACAATGGCCCTTAATTGAGTGTAGTCGATCATAAATCAAACTTCACATTCAAATCATTAAGTACTTGTGTTTAATACAGAAAAATTGCATCGTTGGAAAATGGCAGCGAGACAAATTGTCCGCTTTGATTTTAGATAGCGGGGATTTGTACAGGATATTTAGATAGACGCGGGAATTGAGACGATTGCGGGCGGGCTATTAGCCGTATTGTTATTGCCAGTATTCCAGTAATGAACCGCTCGTTTTCGTCCTTTAATATCGCCGCTCGCCTCCCTTTACTCACTCTAATAGCGCACCGCCTTCATTTCACAACGTCCCGTTGCTTTTCGGTTTGCACTCTTAATTAATCCCCTCGTTCCGTAAATGTATAATACTTTATTACTAAAAAGCTAGACATCCAAATTAGGAATTCAATCTTGAATATTTCTGGTACCCGGGCGCTGAGTATACATACTGATAAGCAATAAAGCGCTCGAGTATTGGCATTTCCAACGTCTTTAGACCTCACGTGGCGAATGCACCACAATTGTGTTCCCACTTGGAACTCTTCCCTGACATTTTCTAGTAATTTCCACGAGACGCCGACGCCAACGTGCCCTACGAAGGGCAATTTACATGGAAACTTAGTGAAATATTCACATCAGCTGCCAATTGTCACGTTTTATTGGGATATTCAAACTTTCTCTCCAGCGGGGTTTGTGCATTTCATTTAAATAATAAGACGCCAAGGTTCGTGTAACTCTCAGTCACAACTGATTCTTCAATATTGAATAAACATTTTATAAGTCAAGTCGGGCGTTACATGATTTAAATAGAGGTGCGCACGCAATTGCCACGCGAACGAAAATATTTTCACACTTTCACCCAAGAATTGTGAAGCGCGGGTAAGGTGAAGTTCAAGACTATTAATAAAGCGAGTCGAGTCCTTACGTGATGCCTATTGATCGTCTACATAGCACACACCCGGGGCATATTACGGTAGGTTATGCCCGTGGATACGAGTGTTCGTAGCTCCCGGAACCCGGCGAAAGTACCCGAAATTCTACATCCCCGGCCAGTATTGATCGGACTTGACATTGAAATCGTAATAGACGCAAACAGCTGGGACGAGGGTGCGTGCCGAGCCCTCCGCACGCAATCCCTCCTCGGGCCCGCGCCGAGTGTTATCGGTACCAAGATATCATCCGACGACTCACAATTCGTTGGGCCGGATCGACTCATCGCATTTGACGAAATGAACCCACTAAATCGCTCGTAGAATCTAATTGAATCTCTGCTTGATTTTAACCACCTATTAAACTTATTCATCTGCGCTCAAATGCAGCTGAACGTTTGTAATATCATAATTATTCGTCCTAAGACGGGCAAAGCGACGTCTAAAATCTCGTTTATATTCAGTGGTCGGAGTTTGAATGTTATCTAAAATCCGTGTTTAGGTGTCGGGCGGGATTGTTCTAATCTCGAAACTAAACACATAGTTAAGTTAGGCGAAGCTTTGTTCTGTTACAGCGATCCCAAATATGTCTATTTCTTAGTTATTGTATAAAATAGATAAACTACATTATTAATTTTCTACTTTTATCTGATCCGAACAATTAACATGGAAATTCATTAATATTACGTAACAGAAAAAATATAATAATTGTATTGCGTTAGGTAAATCGGGGGCTGACACAGGTAGAAACAAAATACTTGGAAGCAAATGGTAAAGACTTTCATTGTTTCTCGAAAGTCACGATTTCCCGTTCGCCGGTGATAACTGCTGTAACATTATGCGTTAATTAAGTACTGATTTAAACGAAACGATGGAATGGGCGTTCGCCCGCTATGAAAATGGTTTTTCTTATCACTCAGTACGTCGACACATTTCCTGCTTCAGTGACAAGTTCCACTTCTCGCTTGTTTCCTGTACTTGCCGCAAGCTTCTTGCCTTTTACAGTAATTATACGACTTCTTTCTTTATACCACGAACACGATATCTTTTTGTAGTTGATAAGTCTTACACACTAAGATAATATTTTTATATTTCTCAGAATTGCAATGTAACTCATATCGCGACATTTTATCGGAGTAGAACGTTCATAAACTTTATCGTACAAGTATGCACTTGACGAATTCAATTTTTCGTTTTTCGTTGACCAAAACATGGTTATATAACCAATGCTTTTATAGCTTACGGAATATTATATTTAAATTTGAAGATTTTTGGACCAACTCAAAGCATTGAACTATTTTATAATATTATTCTACAATAAATTTTTTTTTATATATCTTCACGCCTGTAATCCCCGAAGAGGTAGGCATAGGAATGCAGAACACTCCCACGTCTCACTGCATACGTTTTTATGTCCCACTATGGCATAGGTGGTGAGCCTATCGCCATCTATCGGGCACATATCCAAACTCCGAAACACTACTATAATTTAATTTTAATTTTAGATTTTCTAGAAAATTTTCTTGTAATATTCTAAATCAGAAAATTTCTAAATTAGAAAAATTCTTTTGTATTGTTCGACCCGGGAATCGAACCCAGGACCTCCCG
>DWEJ01003331.1:0-10524 GCA_018245835.1 Mysoria sejanus stolli | reverse complement strand
TATATACATATATAAAGTTTATTAGACGTCTAGTTACCATGCTACAAATTATTATTATTATTTTACCGTTCCTCTATTGGTCAGTTATTATCCCAGAATCAAATAAGAAGCCATAATGAATGAATCGAAGCCATTGTCAGAGAATAACAAAAAACATAGTAAATAAAAAAAATAACCGGGCTACTGACGCTGTTAAAGAACTCAAAACCGAAGTTTTAAATGACCAACGACCTACATATTTGGCACAACAGCGGTTTGCCGGTTAAGATTTTAAGTCTTGTAAAAATAGATAATTGAGTAAAATACTTCGGTATCTTGTTTAATTATATCCATTAGAATTAATGATACATTTACGTTCCTTACACAACAGTAACAGTTTTGAAAAATCAATGAATTAGAGCATTTAATGGTATTATTGAAACTGACTCCTTGCTCAAGTGGTTAGTAGCTCGATTAACGTACGGGGCCTGCTTGTTCGTTTCTCTTCCGGGAACATGTCTGTAATCTTCACACGAATTTTCAGCCAGATAAAAGATAAAGGTGTTTTGTCTGGCTGAAAATAAAACGATTAAACAATAAATATATAATCGATCTGGTCATCACAGCACAGAAGATACTGTGCTGCTACTGAGCGATCAGATGGCAATTTGTGATGGTGCCCCGAGATAATTAGATTTTTGTTTTGATCAACATAAATAAACATGATTTTAATTATTAAAACTGTGTCTAGTAATAAGATAATTAAACATTTTGCCTTCGATCTTGCGAAATTGATCTTCAGAGGTATGTTCGTGACCGCAACGGCAATGATTTTCCGTAATCAATTTCAAAATACATACATAAAATAAGGAAAACCGTATAAAATGTAAATAATAAATTTATTTCACTGCAGTTATGTATCATTTACAATATGTATGTTTAGGTTATCTATCTAAATAAACACTGGTTCTGTTTCTGGTGGTTTATAAAAAAATGTTACAATATATATTTTTGTAAGTTTCTATACTGGATTATGGTATATACCTATAAGAATCTAATAATTAGATTTAAAAAAAATTCTGTATACGTAGTATTGGAAATGTGTCGCCAAATTCGTTCTAAATTTGAAATTTGGCGTTTGTCGTCACAACTTTAGGTAAATGTGAGAAGGCAAGTGTGCAAAATATATCAAATGTATTTTTTATTATTAACAATTTATTGATATATACCTACATACCATAATATAAAGTACAGTAAATTTCATCTGCACAAAGCCTAAACTATTAAATTAGAATAATGATCTTAGAACGGAAAAAAGCATCGATTCTATAAAAGAGTATTATTAGAAATACCACATTAGAAAAGCTAACATGGGATTTGAAAATTTGTATGTATACGAGTTCATTTTTCACGGTGGATAAAAAAATATTTTTTGGGTACAAATATAACATACCTACTTAGCTGTTATGAAATTGTTGAGGAAAAGGTGTTTGCGTGATGGTATATAATGTGTATTAAAATTCTCATAGCAGAAAGCGTTCTCTTTGCGCATTTCTTGAAAACCTCAAGTCATAGCGCTTCGGGAAAGCTTCAGACGGAAGCTCTTTCCACATTTTGTACGTACGAGGCAACGAGCTTAACGAGCTTAAGGTTTGTTATGACAGAAATATCAAAATTACAATACACTATTGCGGTTAAAAAAATGTTTGTCGACATCATTGTCGAGTTTATTAATTACGGGGTCAAATATGAAATATAGGTCAACAGGTCAAATAAAAACGTGTAAATTTTGCCTGGAAATAAAAGTTTAGCTGATAGCAAATTTTTGAAACTACTCTCTAATAGAAAATATTCTTTTCCACGTACCACATATCGTGATTCCATTATACCTAACACATACATGTATGTAGTAATAAATTATGTATTAATATTTTATTCTGTTACATTATTTTTATAGTTAATGTTTTTTTATTACCTACTTAATATTTTATTTATCTTTATACTTTATTTCGTTCCAAAGATCAAATACAATAATAATACTTTAAAATTTTAATATTTTCACCGGGGCACATTACTGGCCAGTTAAAAATATTTGCTAGTTATATAGGATTATTTCATTAAAATTCATTTTAACTAATTAAGTACTAACCATAATGTGCCATTAATTTGCGTTATTTTTAATTACGTAATTGGTTTTAATGTATTCTTATGACTATCGTTTAAATTAAAAAGTTTCACTTGACTTTTTTTCTCCCTTTGTTGTAAATAATACTATTTTCTGTTCAAAGTATATTAAAGTAAAAAGTACAACAAGAAATGTAATCTTAGTTTAAGTATTTAATTAGGAATCTCGATTTGGATAAATGTTCTAATATATAATTAAAATGAACAAATCTTTACTGAAACGACATGGCTGTATGAATAAAAGTCAACGGCCCAATACTTTTAGTATCTCAATATCTAGTTTAAAAAAATGTTTATCGCTTATAGCCTTTACTAAAAGTAAATTAAGTTTCTATCTATGCACAGTGGGAAATTTAGTTACAAATATATATTGGAACACCTTTTATACAGTCAGTTAATATCTTTTATATTTAAATCTATTTAGTAAAACTTTTCATAAGTAATGTATATCATAAGTAAAGTATTTCATAAGTAATCTTATTATGCGCCTACTATCATTACGTGTATACCGAATAACTAATACACAATCAAGCCTTTTAAATATATTTTTTTTCTTTTTTTAGTGATTTACAAATAACTTTTAAAATTTTTATGAATCAAAATTTTGTAATGTTAAAAAAATAAACGAATATAAAATACCTTTGTCATTTTATTTCACTATGAATATCAACACACAAATGCTTAATAAAATTTATTTCACTTAACAAACTGAATATCATCGAAATTATGTGTACCTGGCTGAACACAAGTCACTTCGCACGAAAAATAAAAACGAAAATTTGACGTCGATTTAAAACTGAAGTTGCCGGCGCATTGAATTGGGCGCGCATTTCGCCGGTTATAGACAAGCTCCCGCTTTCGACGGAAAACAAGTACTGACAAGATAACAATGGCTGCCAGGTATTTACCACAAGCAAATCGTTAACCATCCGGGTGATGAACTAACCCGGTGATTTTTTATACACGAACAATATTACCATTTTGTAAAATTTGCACGCGATATCAATTGAAATGACTAGGAAATGTTTTGTAATAAATTATTCTGTTATAGGACGAACTATTTTGACGCGGTATATGCCCAGAAATGAATTCAAAATTTATTCTGATGCAAAACTAGCGCAAAATACGGTTTAAAAGGACAGGTAACGTTTGAAATTTTGAAAAGCGTAACTTAACGTAATTTCACGCCTGTAATCCCCGAAGACGTAGGCAGAGGAATGCAGAACACTCCCACGTTTCACCAGTTAAAAATCCTTTGAAAAGAATTTTATGTAAAATTGTTCATATTTTGACTGCCTCTTGTTCGTGTTGGTTGCAAGTGCGACTTCCGATCGTGAGGTCCCGGGTTCGATTCCCGGGTCGAACACTACAAAAGAATTCTTCTAATTTAGAAATTTCCTAGAAATTTTTTTAGAAAATCTAAATTAAAATTCTAGTAGTGGTTCGGAGTCTGGATATGTGCCTGATGCATGGCAATAGGCTCACCACCTATACCATAGTGGGATGTAAACATAACCGGTGAAACGTGGGACTGTTCTGTATTCCTCTGCCTACCTCTTCAGGGATTACAGGCATGAAGTTATGTAAACAGTATAATTGTAACACAATATTGTGTAATATAACAATATCACAATGCCTCCATGACTTCACGCACCTTTCAGTGCATTATGGTGAACTCAGAGGTGGGCATATCCTTCACTGTTATAGCGTATTATATGTAATCTTAAAATGCATATTTCTTATAAAGTTGTGTATATAGGAATTTGCATTCGGGACTCTTGCAGTGTGATACTGAATTCCAAACCACTAGGGTTCTAAATCAACACTATTAGAAATAATAAATAATAATAATATATTATTTTTTTATTTTTTTTAATTAAGTTACGTATTTTCCTTATTACTACATGTATTTTAGGTTTTAATTGTAATTCAAGTTGCATGTGTGTTGTATTCCCAGAATTTCGACAACTGTATTGTGCCCCAAACTCTGTCCACCCTGGAGAGGTGCAACAAGACTGAGTACGACAGAGTTATCGTGGACCACATCGCCACTGCCGTGGTGGAGGACAGGCAGCCGCAACAGTACATTACCATATGTGTACCACCCCAGAAGAGTGAGACATTTGACGAGGTGTGGAGCGTTGGGGACAAAGTCAGCATCGAAGTTGCAGATCAGCCACCGGGAGGTCAGTGAGCTGGTGTGACTACTGTTATCTTATGTAGAGATCTGTTGAGGATAGCTGAGGAGCTCTTAAATGGGTCTCCATTAATGAAAAATTTTTTAAAACTATTCCATATATGTTTCATCATCATCATCCTATTTAAGTCCACTGCTGGCCATAGGGCTACGCACAGGGTTCTTGATCACAACTCTTATGCTGGACCTGGATGGGGTTTGCAAAACACAGGTTCTCGCATCACTTAAACTATTGCCTCTTGCAGAACAAAGCGTTTAGTTGTTCTTAGGTAGGTGTTGCTATACTGTGACCTAACGGTTACCAGACCTTCATCTTGTATAGCAGGGTCCTCTACAGCCACATGACATTGTCATGGACTTCTTTGATGGACTTTGGAATGCAGTACATCTCATGCAATCATTTGGAATGCAGGAAATATTTCTAATAGAACTAACTAAACTTAGTTCTGTTAGAAATATTTCAGTAACATGCAGCCAACTTTATTTCAGACCAGGACACAGAAGTCGATATAGAGACCAGCATAATGCCACATATCGTGGCACAACCTGAACTGGTGGTGGCTGGATTGCGACCCATCAAAGGAGAAGTATCGGAAATAATAATCGAGTGAGTTTCAGTCAAGATAGGGTGGACTAATTCCCAAGTGTAAAAAAACACTTGAAAAGTACTATAACATGTGCGAATTTAATTGCCATTATAGCAAGTGATATTTTAATCTTAAAATTGCATAATTCTATGACAAACAACTGAGCAATTTCATATTTATTTTCATGGCAGAGTTCCACCCCGAGCTCCTTAATTGGGAGATGACATCTAAGCCACTTAGCTATCACTGCTTCCAAATAACAGCTGCATAAAAATGAATGCAATATACAATTGTATACATGATAAATATCCAGTATTTTGTCAGGTCAGTGAAGTCGGAAGTGACAGAAATATCAAAACCAACTGTGAGTGTTGGAGCTAAGAGAAAAAGACCAAACCCAAAATCAAGGCGCACAGCTGAATATGCGCCAGAAGTGGATATGTTGGCTGTTAGGTGAGTTTGTTTCAAGAGGAGAAAAGACGCTGAAATGTTCTACTGTGTCCATGATACAGAATTAGGCTGGATAGACTCAAGTATGTTTTGTCTGGGTGGCCAGACTAGTTTCGTACCTATACGATGTTCTTCCTCATGCCGCCAATAGCGGCGAGGTCGCGGCGGAACTGCGTCCAGATAACAATTGTATTAGAATTAATAATAATATTTTATTGGGCCATCACACATGGCCGTCTGATACCAAAGTAAGCATTGAGAGAGCTTGTGGTATGGTAACCAGACAGCTGACTACACACACATATACATATAAATATATACTTAAATGGATTTTTTATGTTTTACACTTAGACACAGAACAAATACTTGTGCTAATAACACAAATATTTATTTTGGGTTGGAATCGAACCCACGACCTCCAGCGCAACAGTCAGGGTTACTAATCAATACGCTAATGGGTCAGTCGATTACTTAAGATCTTTGATGTACATCCCCGTATATAGTATAAATGCTAAGTTTATTTTTTACAGGTCAGTGAAAACAGAGGCGACTGAGACAATGAACCCAGCTCGGAGCGCCAGGGCGAAGAGGAAGAAACCAAACCCCAAGCCGCCGTACGCGATGCGACACATCGCGCAAGACGATGTGGTCACAGTGAGGTCAGTTTCAGATTGAATTGTGTTTTGAACCTATAACAGTTGAGTATGGGTCGACCATGGAATATAGGTAAGCCTTACACTGGACACAAATATAAACTCCGAGCACCTACAAGACATTCCAACTAGAAATGCATAAGTTACAAAAATCTAAAGTGTCGCGATCTGGGGATTGAACCCAGCCACTGTCCATTGGGAGTCGCGCTCGCAACCACTCGACCAGTGGGGCAGACACTAACTAAACGTTTTTTATTTCCCAGCTCAGCGACTTCGGAGGCGACCACAGTATTAGTTAAGCCAATGCCAAACACAAAGAAACCAAACCCAAACTTGGAATACATAAAGGAGCACATGTCTGAGGAGGAATTGTTGGCCGCTAGGTAAGAGGACTGGTATATTTTAATATGTTTTGT
The DNA here is from genome assembly GCA_018245835.1 of Mysoria sejanus stolli. NCBI lineage: Eukaryota > Metazoa > Arthropoda > Insecta > Lepidoptera > Hesperiidae > Mysarbia > Mysarbia sejanus. The sequence continues at coordinate 4,058 of DWEJ01003331.1, read as the reverse complement.
CATGTAATTTGTATATTATACCGGATGTGAAGTCAATGTGCCAGCCAATCGGAGCCAAGCCGCCATATTGACGCTTCCCACTGTCTAGCCACAGCCAATAGCCAATGGTGGGACAGCGTTAATAAAAGCCAAAGCCAGCCATTTGGCATTTTGCATGTTCATTACGATTGCGAATAAAGATATAGTGAAAACTGCCCTTTTTTAACTTACTTCTTTAACAATAAATAGTTTAAAAAGTGTAAGATATTAATTTTTATTACACATTTACATTACACATTATATTACACACGTGATAGCCTAGTGATTAGAAATTGGACCTCACTCCGGGAGGCCGGGTTCAAATCCTAGCGCGCTATAAATGTAAGTTTTAAGTTTAAATATCGCTTGCTGTAACGGTGAAGGAAAACATCTTGAGGAAACCTTAACATTTTAAGAGTTTTTAAAAACAAAAAATTGTTTTCTAAGGAGTGGAAGTCTGCCAACCAGCACTTGGCCAGTGTGGCAGACTATGGCCTTAACCCTCTCATTCTGAGAGGAGACCCGTGTTCCAACAGCGGTGGAAAAAGACATTTAAATATTTGTGTGCCGATAAATAAAATAATAAATAAAAAATAAAATAATAAAAGAATGAAACAAAGTAATATTGTATTTGTAGAAGTGGAGCTCAGTGACATGATACCTGCTTTACCCAAAGATGTTCTTTTGATACTCTTGTATTTTAGAAAAACTGCCTAACCTTTGACTGATGTAATCAGGATGGTGTAAAACTTCATCAGCATCAGCCTGTCTCGGTCCACGGCTGGATATAGATCTTCTCCGTGGAGCTATCACCCACAAACTTCACATAGCATACACCTAACAAATACATGATCACCTTGTTGGTCTGCCTCATTGGTTGAGTGGAGTCGAGTCCTGCGTTGGATACCTGAGTCAGAGAATTTTGGATTTTTAAGAATGCATAAAATTTTGTTTGCCAGGGAGGAAGCCAAGCAGAAGCCGTACTATCTCAGCGCCATTTATAAGTGTGAGTCTTGCATCATTGGATTCAACACGAAACAACAGCTAAAAGACCACACCACCATCCTGCACCAAGCTGTGAGTGCCCAGGACATGTTCATAATTACCATCAACTGTCGAATTAGAGGTACTGTGTTCAAATAACTTGAATAAGATTAAACAATAAGAGTGAATGTGTGTTATGTATAGCAATATGATTACCCCCTATGTTTCCTTGGTGGCATGTACCTCTAACCGGTGAAAGGTGGGAGTGTACTGCATTCCTCTGTCCACCTCTTCGAGGAATACAGTCGTGATGTTACGTTATTATTATTTATCTTAAAAATGCTACCTAGATCCCATATATATCATGGCGTGAACGTTAGTATAGTTAATAGTATAAATGGAAAGATTGCCAGTGTTTATTCACTATGATAACATATAAGACAAATATGTGCCTAATAATTTAAAGTAATATGTGTCTGAATAATCAGTAACAAAATTTTCGGCCCATAAACAGCCATTTTTGTAGTTAGTACATTGAACTCAGAATCGTTCGCCCTTGTCGTCCGCTGCGTGATGCGCATGTGAGTGGTGGAGTGACGTGCGTGTGTCGACAGCGGGCGGGGCACGCGGCGTGCAAGGTGTGCTACGTGTACGTGGAGGAGGGCAAGCTGGGCGCGCACGTGGCCGCGCACTACACGCGCCACGCGTGCCGCCTGTGCGCGCACCGCGAGCCCAGCGCGCAGCTCATGGCGCGCCACGTGGCCGCGCACCGCGCGCGCGCACCACCCGCCGCCGTGCTGCACGTGGCCGACGCGCGCCCCGCCGCGCACAAGGTGCGCACGCACGCATCCACGCGCGCACACTCGCGCACGCCCATTCTGCAGCACTGCGTTATCGTGTCATATTTATCTGCAGATCCGCAAGAAGACGGAGAAGGAGCCGCGGAAAGAGGAGACTCCCAAAGCCAACCTGCGCAAGCTGCTGTCGAAGACTACCCTGGTGGGCTACAAATGTCTTGAGTGCGACATGTTCTTCAAGTAAGTTATTATTATTGTCATTATCGTGTTCAGGATGTGGACCATGTCCGTATACGCTACTGAGCACCTGAGACTATGTTCTAAGCAACCTTAAAATCTAATGACATGAACCATTAGAAGACATTATCTCAAATTATATGCAATAATGCACAATAAAAATCGACTTGATGATTTTGTATCCAAGTAATACTATAAACCGCTATTACGCGCCCTAGATAAGATTATCTAGGGCGCGTAATCTCACCTAGATAGGTGAGATGCGGCGATAAAGAAGCCGTTCTGTCATTCTCTGATTCCCTCCATTTTTTTTTCTATAATTTCTTCGCTGGCTTTTGTCTATGCGCATTGCCGGCCATTATATGATTCCTTTTTTTCCAATCTAGTAATAAATAAACAGATTTGCCAGTAAATAATTTGACTTTATGTTACTCTATATACTGTTGTCACTTGCAATATTGAGACAAAACAAATTTTTACAACAATCTATGGAAAAAAGTGTTGTTAGATGTTAGATGTATTCTGTTTTAGGACTCGTAGTACTCGCAGAAGTCATGTTGCGCGACACCATAGAGAAGGTTTGCAGTGCGACCTCTGTAAGAAGAGATTAGTTAATAAGACCACATTAATTGCACATTTAAGGTGAGTCACACACACACGCAAACGCGCGCGCGCACACTCACACACACACACACACACACACACGCACGCACGCACGCACGCACGCACGCACGCACACGCGCACGCGCCCACCCCTCTAAATTGAGCTCCTGTATAGGACTAGTGTGTCATCATCACCATCAGGCCCGTCTTATAAGTGCACAGCTGGACATACATTGTCCGTACTAGCTTTCTCCCATGAATCCCATGCTGATCTTCCCCAACTTGAAAAGCGTCTTAAACTTAAAGGACTTGAAAGATCAGATGATCCCAAACAAATTAAGCACCCATAAATAGAGAAATAATAAAATTCTGAATAAAACATCACATAAATCTGATTGCTTAATGATGTTTTCTCCACAATTCTGCTTCATAATTGTATGTTGAGGTACAGATTGCATAGATGTTTTGTTTTTGTTTCACAGAAGAATGAGTTACTCTATATTGTTTCTGAGTTTCTAGCTGAGTTATTTACAACCACTGTTTTATATTTGGTATTTTAATTGTGAACATTTCACCTCATCACCCAAGAGAAGACTGAGACATTTCATAATCTACCCTCATTGTTGATGATATAAAGGATACAAACCTAACATCACGCCTGCAATCCCCGAGAAGATAAGCAGAGGAACGTAGTACTCTATGATATTTCATCAATGATTTTTACGTCCCACTATGGAATAGGTGGTGAGCCTATCCTATTGCCATACACTAGCCACAAATTCACACATTGATATATTTGTAACTTAAAAAGGCATTGTTGTTAGATTGTACTTAAAGTTATTATTATTGTCATTGTATTATAGTCAATCCGGGTCCCACACAAGGTAAGCAGAGAGTATAATACTTTATTGAAAGATAAATATATCATCACAACAGGTCTCTTTGAGGTTGGCAGGAAGCATAATAATATATTGAGCTCATCTGTCAGCTAATGTACCCAATAGCTGAGAGATAAGTTATATTTAATGGAGTATATGGATGACACTTGTGTTTTTTAGAGTATTTTATTGCATATATCATGCAAGTGAATATTAAAAACAATTTGGAGACAATAAAAATGATTTAAAATTATATCTGCCAAAATTGTATAAAAAGGCATCTATTAAACAAGTAGTAATTTAAAAGAATCAATTTGGACAGACCTTTTTTTAATCAGGCAATCCTGCCACAACTACATGCTGGTGTATTGTGGGAAATTTAATAAAAAAAACATTTCATAGTTTATAGAAGTCTTGTCAATATGACAATGCACTAAGAGCTCGGGGCTGGCACAGTGTGGAGCTGAGCCACTAATACCCCATATTTACTTGTTTATTTATTCTTCATTGGACACCTCTAGTGGCAAGTGGCCATTCAAAG
>DWEJ01003330.1:0-10525 GCA_018245835.1 Mysoria sejanus stolli | reverse complement strand
GAACCACTACTAGAAAATCTAAATTAGAAAATTTTGTAGCGTTCGACCCGGGAATCGAACCCGGGACCTCCCGATCGGCAGCCGCAGTTGCAACCAACACGACCAACGAGGCAGAGGATATACATTACTAACAGAAATATGTATGTTACTGTTTGTTGACGGTCGATACTTACGAATATGGAAAAGGAATATCCCATTGTACATTAGAACCGTTAGTAAGTACTAGCATGTTTGATTATGTTACTTCAATTCATGTTTATTTTAAATATTACAAGCGGGTGGATTATTCAATCATAGCTGTGCGTATTTGTCTAATAGATTGCGCCCGTTAAGAGACTCGGCATCGATCACCCGAGGCCGGTAACCGCGTTATGTCGCCACTAATTGTGATCCCACTCTTCAGAGTGGGTATCGTTCCTTTTGCCGATCGATAGTCACCCCACGTCTCGATACTTCGAGCTTTTACCCGTACACTGAAGTGGAGATTCCGTAAGTTGAGCGGAGAATGTACATACGCGCGCGACTATAGTCCGAACTCCGAACAGTTTGTCGTACATTGAAGTGCGGGTTCTTGAAGAGTTGAAAGGAATGTACGCCAGCGGCGATAGTTAGGGTACAGTCTAAAAGTTCCGTTTGTGGAATTCGCTCCGCGTTCTTTTAAAGGTTGTGTGAGGGAAAGTAGGTCGATCGGTCTGTCCCTGGGATGCTGTCGCTCTCACTGCGCCTGTACCATCCGATAAAGACTAATTTTATTGCGTCTCTTTCGATTGTGTCTTCGTTACTTCTTGTTTCAAAGGAGTGACTTAATTCCATTACACGTCATGTATTCATTATGTAGCCATATGGCACTAATACATTCAGTTTTGTATTTAGGTTGATGCGAGTTTATTTAGTTCCTTTAGAACCTTAATTGATGTTTTTGGGTCTGTAAGGATATATGTATTTGCGACTGGGTATTTTTTTCTTAACTTGCATGGCGCAGGGTACAACGATCTCTATACCTAATTGCAAGAAAAGTACTCGTATTTGTCGTGAAAATGAAACACAGGCAGAGTTACCTTTGGACATGTAATATGAATATGGATGCTTTTAGTTCGTTTTGTCATACATAAAACGACAAACCAATCGAGGTACAAAAACGTCACCTGAAAACAGGTCAATGCCGGTCAGCAAAACAATATCGCATCTCTACACCGTTACAGGGTTGAATTTTTTGGAAATAGTAAATATGTATTAGATGGTCATGTTATATGGTCATGTAATCTGAAGCACAGACAGAACATTTTTATCATTATCATCAATATCCCTTTTATCATTCCACACGAAAATCCGTAGTTATTTATATTGGCCAAAATCTGTTTATCAGTATTAAACTTCACGCCAGTTCTCTTACGAAATGACTGTAAACCTGACCTGCTTCGTCTATGTTAATAATTTTAATGCTTTGGCTTCTATTCTTTCCGAATCGTGCAACCTGTAAGATTGAAAAATACATTTTCCAGGAAAGCCAACTATCCTAGGGTGCATCTTTCTTTCTATTGGGTCAGATAGTATTTAAACCTAAACCTATTGTTAAAAATAAACATTTTTTTTCAAACAGTAATACATAATGTCTACGAAAATCATGTTGTATGGTAAGATAATCTAATCGACAAACAGAATATATGTCTATCTTTGGTGTGTGATATTTTCATTACGCTAGGCTTTCCATGTTTGATTAGCTGCGTATCAAATGTTTGTTTGACAAACATGTTAGAGATATTTGGCTCTACTACATATTTGTTTTTGCGTGTACGGCTGGATCCGGGGTTCTCATCGCCGTGAGTAGAAATATTGTGTTGGTTTAAAACTATTGGTATGTGGATTGCTTATGAATAAATATTTACTACTTACTTTACAATTGATCTAAAATATAAAGCAGCTACGAGTATTATGGTAAATACCATCATGCAGTGCGAATTGCGAGGTTGTGAATAATTATTAAAAATAATATAATTTTATTTTCAATACTTTTGTCAGGTACAATTCACTGTTGTCAATTTTGTTTCTTAATCATCGTTAATGTGTTCTTAATCATCATTTGGTGTTGATTAAGAAAAAATGCGGTAACAGAGCGTTATGCAATTAAACATGCATCAGACGATCAATAATATATGGATAAAATTATATTATTATTATTGTATTATAATAATCATGGCTCTCAATAGCTGCGTGGTTATCTTATCTGAGGTTGTAATTAACGAACTATCTCATTAATAACACGTCTTAACTGTTAATTGTTCAATTATAAAATCAAATATGTAATTCGTGGGAGTATACTGTTCAATAGTTAATTGTAACGGGTAAATGAAGGGTTCTACTAATTATAGTACCCTGTGTTATACATGTGTGTGTACACGTTTGTAAAACGTTTGTTTGTTAACACATGAGATACTTGTTGTTACTTACAAGTTATCAATATGTTCCGACATTATCTGTTAACTCTGCCAATTCTCACTCGGCCCGCGTGACAAGTTATTGCCTAAGCCCCTTCTCAGTCTGAGAGATTACACGTGTTTAACAGTGGAACACTAAAGGGATGATGTTGGAAGAGCGTGTGAATATGGAGGCTTCGCGGCAGCTCTGTAAGAATAGAGGTATTTGGCACTCGGTGCTCCCTGTCTGCCTCTAAAAGACCTGGCGTGAAGATATGTATTTACATTCGAATGAGAACGGGCTAGTTGGCGGACTTCATACATACTTAGAGAAACTCTAAGCTGTGCATATTTCCAATTTACGTTCATATTTTACGTTCAACATTAAAGGAAGTAATATTTTACCTTATACACACGAAGAAAAAAATTCATTCGATGATCTGTACCAAGTATACAGAAAAAATGTACAGATGACTCTCGTTAGGCTCCACCGTTAAAACCTCACTGTCATTAGGCTGAGTTAAAACACATCAAGATAATCACACTTCCAAGTAGCGCTGAGCCGAAATTTAATAACAACCTCGTGGAATACACAGCTTCAAAGTTCTATTAATTCCATTATTCAGAGCAAGAGCTACTCGTAAGTTGATAATCGTAATTACTTATTTCGATTTTGTGTTTTCTTTTGGATATCTGAGTGAAAATGGGATTTTATGTTCTTTTTTGGATATCGCAGTGAAAATGGTGCGGGTTGTACGTGCGAATACGTAAATATTAGAACTATGCGTGGAAATGAAATGTTAACTTGTCAAAAGACGAGTTTGGGAGTGAGAGACTGAACATGAAACCACTTTGGTATCTTCGATTTTTTTAACATCCACGTAACATGTTTATTAATACTGAAAGTTTGTTTAAAGCATTGAACCTGTTGCCAATAATTATTATAGAACGAACTGTAAATTGATAATGCTTTTTAATTTTTCGCCAGAAAGAGTGTTGATAGTATATATGAATAATGGTGCGTGGTGGTATCGGTGGTGGGCTTAATCTGGAACATACATTGTATCTAACTTTTGAAATAAGAAAAAGTGCATGGATTTTTTTCTGTTATCTGTCGCGATAAAAACTCTTTCCGATACGTCAGAAAATTAACGCTGTCAAGTTCTCGCTATATCTTTTGACTAATCCCTATGTATTGTATATTGTCTAAGTTGTAAAGATGTATGTTATATTGTATGTATTTTATATTGTGGATAACATCATATTCCTTGCGTAGCTTTACCCATATTACAGAGTACATATCGCAAAATAAACTCCGCAGTGTCTGATGTTAGCTTATGAATTATGTGTTAGTTCACAATTTAGTCGCGATGTTAAAAATGAAATGTTTCTCCTTTTACATAACTGCAAAGGCAGTTAAATTTATATGAGAGTCTGCGACTGTTCCGATGGACCATATAACATAGTAACGACTTCCGGTTCGTGCGCTCGCTGTGCGTAACTTTCCAGTAATGACACGAAGCTTCGAGAACATTCTAGGAACAACAGATTGCAGAGTTATTGTTATTGTTGTAGATATATCTTACCTACAAAGTTCAGATTTTTCCTGCGCTCAAGTGGATTTTTAAACAGATCTTCGGAATGCTTAAACTTGTCTAGTCATCGGTTGATGTGGAGAGAAAAAAGTTAAACGTTCGACAATTGGATTTGAGTATTACCATCGGAAGATAAAGATTAAAGTCCGAGTTTGCCAAACTGACCAAGTGCATGTTGGCAGACAGAACATGTTTTTAAACACTTTATGGACAATTCTATTGGGTGCAGGTTTCCTCGCGACGTTTTTCTTAAGCGTTACAACAAGTGATACTTAATTTTGAAAACTTCGCTTTTTGTAAAGGCTGAAATATAGTATAATGCACTACGCAAAAATTTATCGACTGTTCTTGTATTTGAATAAGTTTTAACATTACTTTGAAATGTTTTAACATTATAGAGATAATATGTAAAAGTAGATAAAATTAATCATAAGAGAATTTTTATTTAGTTCTTTTAGAGAAGCTTAAGAAAATAAAAGTTTTATAAATTCTGTCTAAGTTCTGATGTAAATAGTGCTGATTGGGTACTTTGTCTGTGAGATACTTCGCTTGTAACTTTTACAAAAATCGCAAAGCGTTATTAGATTTGCAAATAAGCTTAGAACAACTGAAGTTTCGAAAGTAGATAGCTCTATCATACCTACCAAAATTGAGACCGGCGAAAACTATAGCTACACGAATTTTAACTTATAAACAGCAACCAATAACTGTCGTTAGACAATGGAACCTGGGTACGGGAACATTGTTCAAACTGAGTTAGGACTTTAAACAGACGCCGGTTTTAAGCGAGATCGAATTTGAAGCAAAGAAAGATAAGAAAAAGCGAAAGATCAGAAGAAAATACAGCAGATAAAAATAGAATAGTATCTAAACAGACGCTTTTACTATGAAAATAGGATTGAAGAAAGACAGAAGACTTAGAAACCGGTGAACATGTTAGAAGAGAATTATTAATGAACAAGAACAATAACAGGTTTGTCAGGATAGAGATTTATAATACTCAGTGTAATATATGATAATAATATATGATAAATAAAGCTACATTTTTGTGATTCTCGCATTCTGGTGGAATGAACAAAATTTGACTCATGATGCAAACAATTGATAATGTTATGTAAAGTTCATGTGACGCAGCGACCAGACGAAACACATCGCATGTCAATTGGTTTAGCTATAATACTATTGCATCGGCATTGGTTTGGATCAAAGTTTTATTGGCCGTGCTTTAGTGTTATGGTACTGATTGTGCAATAGCTCAATCTATAGATTTCGCTGTGTTGAACGTTATTAGTGTGTGATTTAAGTTTGTAAGCCACAACTCTTTTGTACCTTAGCAGCCTTGGACCTTCTGTCTACTGAATTTATTTTTTGTTTCGTATACAGAAAAAATTAAGAGAGACCTTTTTTCTACTTTTTTTGGTTTTATCCACTTATAACATTTATAAGCTGTTGAATTTAGTAATTTGTATAAATGTGGCTTTGGAATCAACTTTGTGTATGCATTGTACGTTATGATGGTTTTATTTCATTATGGGAATCTTTTGCTTGCTTTGGCTCTAACTTGAACCATTTTTTATTTGACAGCATTTCACTGTACAATGGGTCAGAACGGCGTTTTCAAGTGCGCCGTAGTATCTATTAATACGTTTCATGAAGTGGTATCTTTTTTATGTCGTGTAAGTCATCAATGCCCTTTTTTGTACACACTAATGCAAATTTAGGTCTTACTAGAAGGCATTTTGGTTCAATAAAAAGACCATTTTTTTGAGATTCCATATTGTAACATTTCTCATATGTATCATATTCAATGCCGTGGCATTAAGAGAAAAATAGCTGCGATCAATTCTTTCGGTTACTCCTCTCATATTTATACTACGTACATATATGAATCACATTCAAACACGTCTTTCTAAAAATTTATTATTGAACTGAGTTTTATTCAAACGTGTAATGTTCAGACTGCCTCGTTGGTCGTGTCGGTTGCAAGTGCGACTGCCGATCGGCAGGTCCCGGGCTCGATTCCCGGATCGAACACTACAAAAATGTTCTAATGATGGTTCGGAGTCTGGTATGTGCCCGATGAGTGGCAATAGGCTCATCACCTAGTCCATAGTGGGACGTAAACGCAACCGGTGTTACGTGGCAGTGCTTTGTATTCCTCTGCCTACATCTTCGAGGATTATAGGCCTGAAGTTACGTTTTTTCGTGTAGTATTCATACAAATAATAAAGGATCTAGTGGTTTTCTTTCTAAAAAAAAACTTTTGTTTCTAAATATGTATGAAATAGTTCAAATCGAACTATTTTATAAAACCTTGGGTACACAACTCTAAAGCTTCACTCGCGGGACTATTCAAGTGTCAAAGTGAATTTTCGTCTACGTTTGGGACTTCGTACAAAACTGGATCACTTTTTGTTTTTGGAATGTTAGAAAGTATATTATTTTTTTAGTCTTGAAGCATACGAGAGCAGGAATATGAAAAATATAAAAAACTTTGCTATGGAATAAATATAATAATTTTGTTTGTTTTTCTATGCTTTGGCTATCTATCTCGTTTAGTTTATTTTCACAAAATAATTTTTTGTCTTTCTATTTTGTTCTAATACATGTAATTGGTGAAACGTCGGAGTATATTTCATTTCTCGCCTACCTCCTTGGGGTTTACAGGCGTAATTTTATATTGTCACGTTCTCGTCTCTTTAGTGTAAATTAAAGTACATATATAAATACACACGACTTCAATGTTTCTCGGATCAGTCCAAAGGTATACTGTCAGAACAAACTGTTAGCATATCAGGTCCGCTGGTTACATTGTTGCGTGATGGTATTATAAAGTGTAATTAACGCGTAGTAAGAAGGATATAATATACACCATACATTTATAGGGATAGATTAATAGAAATATGTTAATAATGATATATTGATAATATTATACTTAGACAACAAGGTGGGCGGGATATTGATAAGTCCTCTATTATTACACGTCTACAGGCGACGCTAACCACTTGCCATCACGACAGCCATCTATCTGGTGGCCACGAAGCGGGTCGAGTAATGAGGAACATAAATTGAAATGTAATTCACCGCGCGCTATTAACGTTTTAAATAGATGTCATTTCATTCATTTGAAGCGTAATTATTTTCACTTCGCCTCAATGTTTGAAATTTGAATGTGTGTTTAAAATTTTTTTATTCCTTGTAAGTTTTTGCTACTAGCGAGTTAGATTTACGGTCATCATTAATATCACCATCGTCCTTCTTTATCATACGACTGTTCAAAACACATTTGTCAGAAAGAGAAGGATGATGGCCACAGTCCGCCATAGTCCAGCAAGTGCTCATTTCTAGAAGTTTCTTGCCTCAGAGAACATTAAAGATAACTCTAAAGTGTGTCCATTTTTTATCTGTTTTTCTTCTTTGAGTTTGTTACTACTTAGTTTAATTTATTGAAGAGAGATTATATTTTTTATTTTTCGTAAATATAATGTTTTAATCATTTATTAAACAGTTTTTGTAGAAATATTTGTAATGGTTTATTTATGGCAATAGGCTCACCACATACTCCATCGTGGCACGTAAACGTAACTGGTGAAACTGGGGAGTGTTCCTTATTCCTCTGCCTACCCCTTTGGAAATTACAGGCGTGATGTTACGTTCTGTAGAAACGTTATTCGGTCATTGAATGTTGTACGAATAGAACTTGGAACACATTATTTTCAAGTGCAACGACATATTTCTTGTGTGTTGGCAACATTTCGAGTGATGTTCCAGTTTTTGGTTCGAACATGGCCGCGTGGCTTCAGATCCGAAAGGTATTAAATTTCATTATATAAAGCAAATTCTAGTTTCAGTATAGTGATATGGAAGGTACTGGCTGTTGCAGGAAAATAATTATAATATATATATAATATAAGTATGTGGAATGTATACTGTTTTTTAAATATTTCATTGAGTATTTTTTAATTTTGCATCTTTAAAAATAATAACACTTGTAACCTACATTATTGACTACTATTTATATTTCGACATTTACTTACAAAATTATGATTCCTATATGATTTTAGTAAATTGTTTTCCGGTTTCATAGGGCCCAATAAAAAATTATCGTCGTTATCCACAATGCCTATGCAACTGTATCATACCATAATAATTTACATATCTATTCATATATTTACAATGTACATATATGCACATTTTTTAAATTTTTGTGTAGCTACCTAACCTGCCAGCAATTACGAATAAAGCTCTCTTCTTTTCCGTATTTATTATTAGCTTTTTAGCTGCTTCGATATTCGCGGTCCTACGAGTGTTGATTGAGAATGCCAATAGGCATGATGTTCTACCCTTCATATTGAAGAATAAGTAACTTTATCAATAGTACCACCACTCTTTGTTAATTGAGTGTTGGTTCCAGGTCTCTCCTGGGGAGACATTTCGCTAATAGTCCTCATGCGAGTTGCACATAACCCTGCCCTCTTCTGTGGCTGTCTCTTGTATACCTCGTATGTGTTTGTTTCACCTCGGACCATTAAAGTCCACTTGGGCTCCTAATTTGGCATTTCAAACGTGTTATGCGTCAGCTACAAAACAAAGTGTACACTGACATGAATTCACATTGAATATTTCAGTGTTCGTGTGTATATCGTGTTAGTATATTCGCACACCCCCAACCAATTCGTTTATTCAATAGCAATTCCTTTTGACGGAAATATAAAAAGAGTATCGGGGAATTCATTCGGCGAACGAGTTTCGATAGGCAGATATCGTACGTCGCTAAACAATGTCAAACTGTACATAAGACCCTTTTTTCTATTCAACTTAACATAATATTCGACTGAGGATTCGTGTCCCGGCCTCAGAGCTGTCGTTCTGCTGCGACCTGGCCGCCTCGTTCGCTGTTAACGTATCATTTGCTCGGTTCAAAGCGGCTCGTTGTACTTCTTTAGTGTTCACAAAAAACCTGTGAACAGATTCAATGAACAATGCAAAAGTAATAATGGCGGGCTGCAGGCGGTGGGGCGCCGACCGAGCGGCGGCCATGTGCGTTTCTAAATGCTAACAGACAACTGTCACGATAAGTGATTTGTAATTATGTACAATAATTATATTGTATATAATAATATATAAAAATTATTATTATTTAATATATAATAAATATTATTATATATTATTATACACAATATAATTGTTGTATTGTATTTATGTATTTATATATGTATAATAATATATAATAATACATACATAATTATCTTCACGCCAGGTCCCTTACGGGGTAGGCAGCGGATGAGTCCCAAATATCTCTATCCGTTCAAAGCTACTGCTACATCCGTCACAGGTTCCTATCGTTCGCTGTGACCCCCCGCGCCAGGGTCTCATGTTTGTTTAAGATACGTGCGTTCAGTATTCCACGGCATCAAGCTCCATCATCATGCCCACTGGCATAATGATTGTTGTTGTATTACGTCTATGCAATGTACACTAAGTAATTTCCTTATTGATAATTTCAATGTGCCACCATAAACACTAAATAGCCATGCATATGATATATTTAAGTCTGTGTGTCACACGTAAAGTTCAGTCGTTTATAATTGAGTTCTACAACTGATTAAGTTCTACAAAATTTGAAAACAGTAATAAGCAGTTATAAAAGAATCTATAATGAATATATATATAAATATGAAAGGTAGATAGTATATATATAGTTATAAAAGAGTCTATAATGAATATACATAAATATAACGGAGACCGCAGTGCGTATTATAAAAACGAATAAAACTAAAGAATAAGAATTTTTAATGAGAAATTTTTCTAACAATAATAACTCCATCATTGTGTTCATTTTCATTATGCTACCCATACATATTTTTATTCATTCATATTCTTTTATAAAAACCTTATTAAATGTATACACGTGATAGAGATAAATGTATTTTTTCTTCCATATGCAGCGCCACGTACACTTCATTCGTTTATAAAATGTTACCTACTTTATCAGAGAATACGTGTTTTACAAATTTTATATTCTCGTTTTAAACTCACCCGAGAGTCGTTGACCTCGCACTACCCTCAGATATCAAGGAACAGTACTCGAGGGTATGCGAACAAAACAGGAATAATGTCAGTAGTACTGCTACGAGTATGTATGTTGTACAAAGGGATGCGTTGCATGTTCTGGCGCGCTCCCAGCCGGCGAGTGGCGAGCGGTATAGGGAGAGTTATCAATCATCAATGTTTTATAAGGGTAATGTTTTAAACATAACTTCAGGCGACTGCCTCGTTGGTCGTGTTGGTTGCAAGTGTGACTGCCGATCGGGAGGTCCCGGGTTCGACACTACTAAAGAATATTTCTGATATAGAAATTTTTCTAGAAAGAAAAAGAAGAAGAAAATTTTCTAGAAAATTTTCTAGAAAAATTTCTAGAAAATCTAAAAATTAAAAGTTCTAGTAGTGGTTCGGAGTCTGGATATGTGCCCGATGTATGGCAATAGGCTCACCACCTATTCCATAGTGGGACGT
>DWEJ01003329.1:0-10525 GCA_018245835.1 Mysoria sejanus stolli | reverse complement strand
TGGGCAGGCCACATCGCTCGAGTGTCCGACAACCGATGGGGAAGAAAGGTCATCGAGTGGCGACCACGTCTCGGTAACAGGAGCGTAGGTCGCCCTCCTACCAGGTGGTCCGACGACCTGAAGAAGACAGCGGGGAGCTGCTGGATTCGGGAGGCCCAGGACCGGATGGAGTGGCGCCAATTAGGGGAGGGCTATGTCCAGCAGTGGACATTAAGAGGCTGACGATGACGATGATCTAATAATAATATAATTGAAACTCGAAGTAAGAATATTAGGGTGCGTAATTAGTTTAAGATTGAATATATGTACATATAAATAAATAATCATTTAGTATACCTTCTAATGTAAACAGCCCGCCGTCACGTACAGCCGCCCTACTGTTTTTCATAACGTTCTCTAAAGTGTGGGCAGCATGGCAGAGGCCTTGGTCCTACTTATATTGTAAGAAGACTAGTTGTTAGCAGAGACATTAAAATAGCTGTTGATTATAATAATTATCATGATAAAAATATATCATATATAATAATATAAACATTACCATTATCATGTAAGTATTTTTAAGACTAGTTTTAGGTGTACAATGTATAAAATGAATAAATAGCATAAATCCTTGTATTACTTATCGTACCATCTATCATACAAATCGCTGATGTATTAATAGACAAAGTTAGTTTAATCAAACGTCAAACGTCTTCAGCAAAATGAAGTCGTGATATGGGAGCATCGTTTAGAGTGAAGTTCTATGTTAATTATGTGCATTGTTTTATTTGCAGCGAGTACGCCGGTTATCAGATGGAGGAAAGCGGAGTGCGTTAAACGGTAGTTAGTTAGTCGCAATTATTATTATTTAGTGCGGCGGCGCACAAAGGTGACGCCCACGCGTCGAACACGACTCGTGGTGTCGTAGTGTGGAATCACCTTTATAAAAGTTTTGTCAAATGTTAAATACTTTTGACTACTGCCAAGTGAAAAAGTATAGATTTTTATGAATTTCAAACAATTTTAAGCAATACTAGCAGTTAAAACTTATTTTTCACATATTATGTGATTTTTCAAAGAATATTTTTTAATATATTGTCCACAAAAGAAAAATTCCTTTGCTATCTTTCATAAGCTAGTTTTTGTTTGTATTTACGTATATAATAGAATTGTAATGATACATAACATATAAAACATAAATGTAGAAAGGTGTTGGCCTTACGTTGGATCGTTAATATCTTGTTTTGGGAGAGATAAGATCGCGATGAATAAAACTTAATCACTAAAAATATTTATTATAATAATTAATAATTCATTAATTTAACTTAAGTCTCATCTACACTAAGATATCTATTGTGCCACAAATCGTTTTGAGTCCAGTCTACTCTTAAGCGTCTTTTGTGGACATTTAAAAGTATGCGACGCAATGTACTAAGACAGTAAGGAAAGACGTGGGTTACTTTGTGCAACACACTTTGAAAATACCATTTAGTGTTATTAGGTAAGTGGCTTTCGTAATCACATTTAGATATCTGCAATTTATCTTTCTAGGTTTATAGTGTAAAAATTCGCTCTTATTTGAACAAATTGCACATATTGCATTCAGGCACGAATGTTTAGGTAGTAATGCAAAATGTATTCATTAGATATCACTCTTAAACCATCTATCATTTTGCATTTGTAAAGTTTAAGTCTTGTTGTTCGGTTGTTATTACAAATAAGAAGTACTTTTATCGATATCTGAATAAATATTTTATTTATTTATTCTGTATATTAAAAATTTATTAGTAAATTAATATTAATAAATAATATATATTAAATGTATATGAATTTAAACAAAGTAGTAACGTAAAGAAATAAAATAAAACAGTACCGTAAATATATATAATAATCAAAAGGTCTTATCCACACCGCGCCACGCGTTTAAGGCACAAGTGCACGATTCTATCAGCGCAGGCCACAATCACAGAGCGAGCACCAAATCATCCTTAGCGGGCATTTATTAACAATTGTGTACACAGATTTGTGACGGCGATACCAGCTAATTACTGGACTAGGGTCCATTTCACTCAGTGTCCTCATTACATAAATATTTCTATGTACATAAACAAGCCTAGCGTGGTAAATTAATCTAATATGACGTGCACAAATGTGATACGAAATAATACACACAATTCAACACTTTGCATTTAAAAGCATAAATTTCGTATGTGCACGTGTCTGTTGCAGCAAACACATAATTATACACAGCTATGTAGCTGGTACTAATTCGCAAATGAGCGTAATTTATAATTAGTTATAAATGTCCGCCTCCTTGGTCGCGTTGGTTCCAGGCGCAACTGCCAATCGAGAAGTCCTGCGTTCAACTCCCTGGTCGGATACCATTAGATTTTTCTATCTTAGATTAGTAGTGGCTCGATGTCTAAATATGCGCTCTGTGTACGGCTATTGTTTTATCGTCTATTCCTGAGCGGGACATAAACGTAACCGGTGGACCGTGGAAGTGTACTACGCTCTTTTACCTATCCCATTCGGAGATTACAGGCGTTATGTTCCATTGAGTCATAAGTGAAAACTGCCATTGATATCCAAAAATATAAAAGAAATGTGAAATTATTTACATTCTATTATACCTTGTAATATTTGTGAAAAACAAATATAACAAGCAAAGATACAGAGGTCGCATCGATTGTTTACGTCACGTTATATTTTGAATATAAGCATTAATTTCTGGTTATTGCGTTTATTTTTCATATCTTATCGTAATATGAAATATGCGTTGAACGCAATTCCAACATGTCGATATGTTTTTCGATCGCAACGCCAGTTGGAACAAGCACCAATTAACTGCAATCAAAGCGTCTCTGACGCACCAATTAATTGAAACACGCGTGGGTGAACTAATTGCATCTTTGTATTGGTGAAGTTTTGCATCTGCCTTATGACAGTTTTTTTTTATATTAATTAATTGATTGTTTATGGATTCGTTTGTAACAAGCCATTTATATCATTGTGTTCACTGTTAAGATATTCTGCATAAATTTAGAAAGTATTTATAATGTGTGATAATAACATAAAGCTCTGATGCCTTATTAAGTTTATCATCGTGTATAAGCCTTTGGTTTTTGTAATTAATTTTAAGTTTATTCAATATTCACTTTTTCCTTAAAGGAATTGATGAAATTTAACGACGTTTATCAAACGATAAAAACCTTTGAAGACACTCACCGTATTCATAGACGCTTTGCCACTTAGGACAATACTAGCCATAGGCTTTTTCATATAGATATAGCATACAGGCTATAAATATCGACAAAAAATTTCAGGTAGCTCTGATTTTTGTAATTCAAAATTTTATCGTTTTAGGCACTAGTCTTTATCCGCGTCGAAACAACAATTAACTGGCAGCTGTTATATCTTATAGCATTATCCCGTTTTATATCGTCAAATTTTACACCAGCCTTTACATTATTCTGTGAGTGGTTGTAAAACAAGGGATGGTAAACATTTTTTTCATTTACCCCTAAAGCCCCGTAAAACAACCCGCATTATACACCTGCGCCTCTTACCGGTCCTACCTTTCTGGTAATATTCGTTTTAGAATTTAGACTGCAAAAGATTTTAGATCGACTCACCTACTAAATTGTCTAATGTTTTAAGTAAGGATGTACCCGTTACGTACTAACGTAAGATATGTAGCCGAAATAAACGTAATACTAATCATCTGGCCCGATTTTTATAATATTCCAACCCATTTGCTCTAAGTTGGAAAGTCTAAATGTCTGCTATTTTCTCACTGCAAATTGAAACAAAAATAATGTGTCACTTAGCGGTCGAATAGGTGAAACGGTATTCATATGGTAGTAATTATAAATAAACCTATTTATCCTATATCTTCTTTTATAGTAAAATCCTATATCTTTTTTATCTTTCTTTAAACTGCTTCAGCATTGTAAGAGCTCAAACTTACAAAGCCGCAATTGAATTGTGGATTTCAAAGATTAAAACTCAAATAGAATTCTCAAGGAGAGAGATTAAACGATTGCTCTTGGACTGTTCTCAGAAGATTCACATTATTAAAAAGATGTCGTTACATTTTCTTTAAAAGAACCATAGTGATCTTGAGTCGAGTTGGAATTGTCAGAAGATTTAATCGCAGCTGCGAAATCTCGGAAAAGCGTTTACGTGTCGTTTAATTCTTCGTGTATATTTACAATGGATTTTCTAGAAATGCCTCCGAGGCGTTCATAAATAATTGTACCACATAAAACTGTACTTCACTGCCTCATACCTATATTCGTATAATCATTGTGTTCGCTATCGCGTATTTGTATTTCTATAACATCGTTCCAAGCTAATAAAGTACTAAAAATTTATATAGTATCCACATACATATTTATTATTGACTGTTGTATTTCGATTTAATTTTTTATAACGTTATTTTCTTTTTCGTATAAATATGCCCTTTGTTGGCTTTATGGTAAACTGTTCGTACCACTTAATATGAGTTTCTTGTAACAATAATCTAAGTAATTAATATCTTTCATCAATCAGGACGAACCAGCATCGTCAGGCGACAGCGGTGACGAAAGCGGCAGCGAACCAGAGTCCCCGAGCGAGAAGCTAGCGCAAATGCAGACCTACAGCAAGGATTGGACCAGCGATAATATTGAACGGGACTCAATTAACAGGTCTGTTCAAAGTTCTAAGAATAAAAAATCAAGTAAAAAAATATAGTCCAAATACCCAGCAACGTATTCTTTTTTTCACTTTTCGTAATCTTTTTCATCTTGTGTCTTTTTGTGAATAGAATTATTGTTTTTTTCTTATTCATCTGGCTTATCAAATTCTCTTGTAACTACAAAGTGTGGAGATTTCTGACTAACACGATATTTTTGTTTCTCGGCTCTTTTTTCATTTCCAATCTATTAAAGCTCTCATGTATTTCGTATAAGTATGTTTGCATTTTCAAAGAAATGCATGATAATTATGATAAGCCTACAAGGATTACTATACCATTATATTATCACTTTGAATATTTTGAGTATGAATAGTTTTTTGTAAATCATGTTCTGTGTTCATTTTGATTTAGATGATAAATTAACGGATTTCAATGATTTTCATTTTCACAGGGAATCTTCGAACGACAATGTAGCATCCACATCTACAACCAATCAAGAGGGTGAGGGTAGCAAGTCCAGTAATCAGCCGGCTCTTCGCAAGATATTACCCAAGCTGGAGATGCCTGGTGGCGCTATGCTGTATCATACAGGAGTACTAGCTGGCGTGGGGCTGGATGGCTTGGGCACGCATCTCGGCTTGGGCAATTTGGCTATGGGCTATCCTCAGGGTTTCATTTTAGGAGTTGCTAATCAAGGACAAGAAGGAGGTAATACGATTAACTCTCAATTACTGTTTTACCAAAAGCTATATCCAGTGAATTATGAAAACTCTCTAACGCGTTGTCAATAAACGTCGAGTCAGTTATATAGGTATCTTTGAAGCACACTTTCTCAGTTTGACAGATCCAATGGTCCAGTGGTTATCGAATCTGACTATTGAGCCGGTAGTTACAGACTACAGTTATTCGTAACAATTGTAACACTTACAATATTTAAAATTTACATTTCTTTTTTAAGTGTGTGCATAATATTAAGCCTACATATCCCCAATGTGTTAAATCGAAGAATGTGGAAATAAATGAATGACGACAGAAGATCACTGTCGTAGTATAACCCTCTTAACACCATTATGTGATACAAATATGAACAATTACGTTATTTATAAATCATCATAGTTTCAAAGGTTTCTATGAGTTTTTATTTCTGCAGCATCATCATCATCTAATCAACCGCAGTTCATCACCATACCACTGTCCATGGCAATGGCGGCCGCAGCCAACCCTGCCACTAATGGCTGCCCCAGCGCCTCCAGCGATGACAGCAGTGAACTACAAGACTTGAGCACCGGCGTTAGGAAGTGAGGCTCCTACAACGTTAGTATTTTGAAGATTAGGACGTAAACGTAGTTTGTGTATATGTAAATAAAAAATTGACTTCATGTTTCCTCAATCTCTCTTCAAAAGTAAATATTCTAAAAACTAAATACTTTTTCCCCAAATAATTCACAAGGTATTGTAGATATATCAAAAACAATCTTATTGGCAAGTTTCTCAAGATTTTTTTGTTTCTGCGTGTAAAATTAATCAAATAAGTATGTACCTATATACTTATTTGATTTGAAATTTGTATTAAGATAAAGGTTATTACTTGTCTGGTTACCATAAAAAAGTTCTGCCTCAATTGGGGTCAGGTGACCGTGTGTCCTCTGTCCCGAAATGTGATTATATTGTTAATAAACTTAAAATACCTAAATTAATATGCATTAATACTGCAATGTACATAATTTTTTTTATTCCAGGTAACAAAATGGAGTGAGGCGTATTGTAAAATTTACATATGTATTTATATATTATACTTAATGAAATAACTTACTCATTTCACTTAGTGACCTTTGTACCAAAGTTTTGTTCTTTGAGTGTATACTTATGAACAATAATTTCGCGTGATATTTCTAGTAATGAAAAAATTTACGTCGTATAGACACATCTAAATTAAAATGCTTCATGTAAAGGTGTCTATGCACTATCCGTATACGATATCGCTGTAAGAAACAAAAATGAACCATTCTCGACCAAAACCATTACAAGAAAAGTAGATTGTTACAAGACCGTACAATTAGTAGTAGCATGATTGCTGAGCATGGTCATACATTGGATGGGTGACCTGTACTATTGCGAGACTGTATATCGGATTGTGCGTTAACCCTTTATTAAATTAAAGCGGGGTGTTGATTAGGAGTAAATTTTGAGAGGAGGTGCATTATTATATTAAAAAAATTTTACACAAAATTATAGCTTAAATCCGTATTTAACCGATAAAATTTTGGCGCCTCGGAGTCATTTATCTTTAGCGTTACGCTAGGCTAAGCGGACATGTTAATGCTTCAAAAGTAATCTAGTACTGGATACTATTAGAAAAAAAAATTAATAAGTATTCGAACCGCCCTGATAACGATGCAAATGCAGTTTCAAATGAAGTGCTAAGATATGAAAAAAAAATTACAACAATTATTGTAGTAATAATTTGTGAATCACACTTTTGTTATAATAAATGAAAACCGTTTGAGAGCCAAAAAAAAATTTGCTATACATTTATTCGGTTGGTATGTTTTCCTTATTTATTTCTGGCTTACAATATTAATTGCATTATAATGTTACACATACAATTGTAGATTAGTTGAACTACTTTTGATATTAATATTAATATTTAAGAGGGTCTAGTATATTGTGGCAATTTACTATTTTAATCTCGCATAAGCCTCGCCATTAAGAACATACATGCGTAAAAATGTAATAAATTTATAAAACTTTTTGTATTAAGTGTACTTTAGTGAAGTGAATTTAGATAGGGATGTATAACGTGTGTTAATAATATAACATATTTTTGTATCAATGTTGAAGTTAACACAAATTATTCTTTAACGCGTTGGTTGTTATTGTACAGTCGTGTACATATATCCTTTGATATTGGTGCAACTGTACATACTGAGTAGCTAAAGATGCAATTGGCAATAAATTATTGAAAACAATGCTTTTACGCTATGCACCTACGGCTTAGAGTGATGAATGTGGAGGAGGCGCGGCAGGTCTGTAAGGATTGAGATATTTGGAACTCGGTGCTCTCTGCCTACCCCGTGAGGGACCTGGCGTGAAGATATGTATCTTAGTACCTACGGTTTATGTTTAAAGATACATATAATAATGTATTTTTTCACATATTCCGCGTCCAAAAAACGTCCAAATGTACATAAGCAGGCAACCATTTTAGAAATTTATAAATATAAATGGACACTAAGTACAGTCCTGCATAAAAGCAGTTTCATGTATTGGTCTCAGTAATTACAGCAGAAACAGATATCTAGAAATGGATTTCTATAAAATGATATTATACCGTAACTGCAGTATTTCTAGAGATCGTCGTAGAGGTCGGTTTAAAAGCCTGTACCTAATTAATTTAATGTCAATTGTAATGTTTAGATCCATATCTCCCTAGAGATAACTCTTTTGTAATGCTAATATCTATGTTTCTATCCTTTGTGTTGTATCTATGCTCCGGTCTTTTTTCCGTTAGTTTATCAAGATATATTAAAAAACATCTACAAAATTTATTCAATTATTATATCTGTATGGAATTTTGTTATAAAATATAACAACGTCTTCTCAAACAAGAAAACGTTCAAAGGAATATTATAACTGAACGTTTTTCCTACTGAGTTTATTCATACAAAAATAATATGTTTCATACATTTCCCATATACATCGAATTATCTTTTCATTAAAAGTTCAGCGCTCGATAACCCTACCTATTTTATATTGTGTATAGATTTTTCTTAGCGCTTTGTGTATTTGACAGAAGAACACAGAACATTCTAGATCTTAATATATTCGTATTGAAATTGTCCCTGATATTACTTGTTCACATATACCTAAGAATGCTAATTATGACATAACATGCCGGTTATCATATATGTATAATGATGAGGACAGAGAATGTATTATCGGGATTTGAAATCATCGAATAACTATCGGCCAAGTTATAATAGAACATCAGGTAATAAAATAATTTATTATGATGCTTTTGAATTATTTTTCATGAACGTTTTATGAACCAGAGTAGTTTCTTTTATAACAATCATATTTAATATAAAAACTCTTATGACTTATTTTATGTTTCTGTATCGGAGATATTACGATTTTTTCATATTACAATGAAACTGTTATTATGGGCCGAAAATTCAAAACTACATTATTACCATGAAGAAGAATTACTAAGAAAAATTATATCTACTCTCATAGACCCGTGGATTCTTTGTTCCTGTGTAACTAAATATCAATGACTGTTGAAACTTGATTTGTTATTAAAACTTCCACCGCAAGAGGTCGCGGTTTGGTAAACAAGTTTCTTTAAAACATGGCGTCATGGTAACATTCACAGTCTTCGCTACAAAAGACTATCAGCTGTCATATATATGTATACCTGTTTTCCGCAAATATGGTTTTCAACAAATACGATTTAATGGTAGTGTTGTATTTTCCGGTCATCATGAATAATTAATCACACTAATGATTCAAGGAAAACTCGTTTGAAGCAAACCGGAAAGGCCTTGCGTATCTACAGAAGTCTCTAAATTTTTAAACATAATATACCAACCTCCAAAAGTATTTTGAAATCATCCCTCCCTTTGATTCCTTACTGCTGTATTCTCTCTCTGCCATCCCTGCCCAGTTTAACTAAAAAGGTACCTCCACTCAACAATACTAATTATCACAAAATATGAGGACAAAATTGAAAAATAAAAGTTAAATTTATTAATCATGCTTTTGCTTACAAAGAGCTTTGGTTGTGAAGATATGAACCTCCTTACATTAATTTTCTCTTCAACAATAGAAAATTTCAACAAATTTAATGGTAATAAATTTTACAAGTATCAGGCTTAGAATAATTGCGTACATATATATTATGTATTGTTTTGCTCTTATGTTAGGCTTATCTCTGATTTGTCTTATGGATCATTGGTATAATTTTCTTAAGACCTAATTTTTTTACTGTTTTCTTTTTTGCGTATCTTAGTATTTTAAAATTTTGATTTTTAAACTAAGGAATGCTCCAATATTTTTTGCTTTATTTCTTTAAATAAGAAGTAAAGTTATTAAGAACAATGTAAATACGAAGGTCTAATTCTACTAATAATTTTGTATAATTTAAAACGATAATCACACCAAGAATTTGTGTTAAAAACATGTATTTTTAAAAAAAAAACATGTCGGCCTTTTCAAATTTGTTTTGAATAATATGAATTTAGATAAAATTTTGTAACATTTAATAGAATTAGATCTTCATCTTATGACGGTTTGAAGCATTTATAATTTAACTCTTGATATAGTTTTACATTAATTTAAAAATTCTGTACAATCTATAAGAAAATTTGTAACGACTTTCTTACCGACTGTACAGATAATCATTACTGATGTATTTTTTTGTAATTGTAATAATTAATGTTCCTTTTTGTTTCCTATCGAAAATAAACAATATTTAAAAATTATTTGTATCTTATTTTATTTTTGTAATTATCGTAAATAAATTGATATGTGAAAAAGTAACTGGGTTATGGTTATGATGAACAATTTAGGTATATTTGGGAAATATAAAAGCTTTGAATGTGATCAGACTTTTGATAGGTGACTTAGATGATCCATTCCCTAGATGCAGTCAATGTGTCTATTTAATGTTTTTAACTGGCTTGTATAATAATATTGGTCTGCCTGGTCACAGTATTGGGCAGCCTACGATACTTAGGCACAGTTAATGGCCTGGCCGCCTACGGGCAGAAGCGTAGGCTATCCGAGAAGTCATCGTCTGCACACTTGAGGTGTGCAGAGGACGACTTCTAGCATGCCTCTAGCGTGGAGATTGTGGGTAAATAC
>DWEJ01003328.1:0-10525 GCA_018245835.1 Mysoria sejanus stolli | reverse complement strand
ACTCCCTTGGACCCATCATATAGATAGCTCGAATAGCCCGTTTCTGGAGCACAAAAATTGAGTCGATGTCAGCGGCTATAGCCAACATTAAGTATAATTTATTTAAATGAAACAAATTCACGTAATGATAATGTTATACTCTGTTTATTTAGAGTGTCAATAATAGGAAAAGGTAGATCTAAAATTTAAAAGCATTAATTTGTTCTGAGAACAATTGGAGCGTCGCGAAATTTATTGCCATAATACTTATTGACTGAAACTTTATTAAAAACGCACTCGCAGATCGTAATTATAAACTGCTAAGAGAATTAACTGGAATGGAGTATGAAACTACGAGGGAATTATGGAATAAAATGAAAAGTTTTCAGCCTTTGAAATAAACAAATTTCTAAATATAAAGTTACGATTTGAAAAGTCTGTTGTGCTACTGGAATACAATTTGGAAGATATTTACAATATCAGGTGTCGAACGGGTGTTCATTCTTGTGTTAAATTTTCGCATCAAATACACACCTTTTTGCTCTTATTTAAAAATGAGAAAAAAAATAAAAAAAGACTAATGTTCACATAAAATCACATAGATATTTATTATGTGTATCCAGAAACAAGTTCAATTTTTTTATGTATTGAAAAAAATCCTCCGAGACTATATTAATTCTCACTAAGCGTTAATTTATTCTAAATGTAAATATAATAAATATAATACAAAAACACCATTACACAGCACCTAGAATAAATCAATAAAACAACACTAGATAACACGCTAGTAATAATAGGCATTCTTAACAATGACGAATAATTACGAGAAGGTAAGTCTGGCAGAAATAATTCAATATGAATGTACTCAATCACCGCGCTGAACCCGCCGCATACCTACCCCGTGAAGGACCTGGCGTGAAGATATGTGTGTAAACCAGTTGCATACTCGTAGACGGGTACACATAAGAAAAATAGGAGCGTTGTCGCTACGATATATACTTCGCACCAACCCTTTTATCGTTCCACTGTTGAACATGGGTCCTCTGTCAGAATGAAATGGGGTTAAGGCCATACACGCTTGCCAAGTGCATGTTGGCAGTCTACGAGTACCTTCGAGTATATTGGATAATTCTCTAATGTGCTAGCTTACCCGTCAGGTTTTCTTTTACCGGTTCAGCGAGTTTTGTTGAATCTCGAAATACTCATAGCTTCACCAGACCTGCGGAAGTGTGGGCCGAGTCAGATATCTAAGTCAGTGATTTAGGTTTCCAAAAATTACGTTGTTTAGGTCGAGGAGTACAGTTAACTGTTGCTTCATCTTCATTCAGCTTGTAGACCCTGGGAGAAAAATTACGGACTAAAAACTTCTTCTGGAATATAAAGTCATATGAAGTCTTATGTTCCCTAAAAAAAGTCTTTAAAGAAGTTCTCTAAAGAAGTGTTTATTCCGAAATTTTTACACCAGAGGAGGCTATTAAAAAGTACATAAAGCTGGTAACTACCTATAAGGGTACTAAACATTGCTATGAATCGATTTTATTATGAGGATGTTACGATGTTATATTTCTCGGGGCTGCAGAATATGTTCCATAGTAACTAACTAACATAAGGAAGGAAATTCGTTTGAAGTACTATGCGACTGGTTCCTCATTTCAATAAAGTCCACGCCTAAAACGAATTACACGTAAAGTGAATTTTCCGAGCTCCATTCCACGTAAAATAAAATACATAAACTCAATAATATCAAATTTATGAAGCTATTTGCTAGCCACCTAAAAGCAAAAATGACAGATCACGTTTTACGATACATTACTCCAATATATGGGAGATAAGACGTATTACGGAAGTTGTCTGAAGTACTGTGTACATATATAGGGTAATATTTACTCATATCAATACTTACTTGTTTGTTATTGTATCATTTAATGACAATGACATACAATTATTGATTATACCCTCTATAATCTACTCTATTCAAATAGCCCATTTGTTCAATGGTCAGTAAACATTCACACATGCAGAATCAAAAAAGTATACTTAACGTAATATCACGCCTGAATTCCCGAAGAGGTAGACAGAGGAGTGTAAGACATCTCACCATTCACTAGTTACGTTTGCGTCCCACGATGGAATAGGTGGTGAGCCTATTGATTACACTTAAATTTTCAAAAATCATAAAAGTATTCTTAAAGTTTAGAAATATGTTTACGTGGAAACTAAGACGAAACCATGCTAGGGTCAAGAACAGGCCAAGGAATGAGTTCATTAAGGAAACCTCATAAAGGCTATCGCGACCCCAGCCTCCTTATCGTCTGCAGTGTACCAAGTGTACCAATAATGATGACAGAAACACTTGAGGATTTTTAATATTGCGTATAAAGCACAGATAATTTAATTGTGACGTCGTCATGACTATTACACAATCAAATCTAATTTAAGAAAATGCAATCTAAGTTCCACGTCACTTGTTATCTAAGAAACTCATAAAAGGGTTCAAAGCTAAAGAGTGTGGGCGTAAAATCGTACTTGACTGATATCCAAAACGGATACAGCAGATTGAGGGGATTAAAGTTGCTCAATTTGCATAGTTATGCAATCTCGTTAGAGGCGGAAACGAGGCAGTGTCTATGTTGCTTCGATTGCCGGAAATTAGACGAGCTGCAAAGTTTTGTATCTATGACTACCGGTTCCGGCTATCGAGTTACGAGTACAGGAAATATAGGAAGCTAATATATAGTAATGTAGAAATGCAGGTAATTAATAAGAATGTAGAAAGTTGTGATAATTTTTTAAAGACTTTAAATGTTTATTTCACAGAAATTCTATATAATGCTGTATAATATAAATAACTCCTAAGTGATTCCACTACTTAACATACGGTTCAATTAAATTTCGTTGAATACAAGTTTATCCCAGGAGCTGTAACAATTTCACTCACACAATACAAACGCTTATGCTCATCATGCACGAAAATATTTGTTTCAGTTGGGAATTGAACCAACAACCCTTGGGGTATGAATCAGGTTCCCCAACCACTGGTCCAGACAACCCCGCTTACATTTGTAAATAAACGAGCACGATTCGCACTAACCATTAGTTTAGCACTGGCATATTAGCTAACAAATACTCCGCGTTATTAATTTACAATAAGAATCCAAATTAATGAAATGAAGTGTTTTATACATTTCATATTACTCTGTTTCCTCATATCGTTCGCTCCACGTTAATAAATATTAAGCAATCATGTTCGCGTATTAGTTGCGGCGGAAACGAGCTGCCAAATCAAAAATATCACCGATCGTTGAAAATGATTGGCGTAAGCCACGCAACCGCCCCCTGGCGGCGTTGATTGAGGACGAGGACTGTTGAGGCAGTACTTAATTGAAAAATGCTGTAGTTCGTTTTTATGTTATGGTATCAGCAATCATAGTACATAAAGATCCGTAAGGTTTTTCCTCAAAAGTACCAATAAAAACAGTAAGTAAAGATCCGCAAGCTTATATGATAATATTATCACAAGTTCGTTATATTTTCTTCTTGTATATTCAGAACTGAAATATATGCTTGTTTAATAATGTAATCAACAAATACAGTACATGAAGGTATGTTTGTTTCGTAGCAGTGGTAATCAAAACCTGATCCGATGTGGTGTTACTCCGTAGATATGTTGGACCCCATGCCAGCGTAGGTTTGTACCAGCGGTAAAATAAAACTACAAATAACTAATTAAAACTAATTAAATTAAGGTTCGAAATTGAGAAATGCAACTAGTACAAACTATCTCTTTCGTCATCCGATACAGTTTAATTTATTCAGGCAGAAATAATTACTTAGATGGACTTCATATTAGATTACTAATAAATTAAATAACTATAATTAATTTTTTATGTTACATTACAAAGCCAGTGCCATTTACCTGAAAGATAACAAATTTGATTGCTTAAAAAAATACGCTGTGATTAATTTAGAACGTCTTTAACAATTTTTACATCAAAATAATTTAATCTATTCTCTTATAATTATTTATATTATAATCATAATATTGAATGCCTTGTTGGTTAGGTGGTTGCAAGCGCAACTTATGATCGAGAGTTCCTAGGTCCGAACTCCAGCTTCGGGCCGGGTGGTTTTTTTAACTTGAAATTCTTAGTAGGGGTTGAAGTCTGAAATAGGTTCACAATCTATTTCACGATCCGATATCATCATCATCAGTTTATTTCAGTCTATTGCTAGACTTAGGATTATGGGTATAATCCCTGACAGATTATGCTCATAATCCGTTATCTGCCAGCGCCGGATTTACGTATAATTTGATTAGTGAAACGTGCGAATGTCCGAAACTCCTCTGTCTAACTGTCCCGCGAGCTACAAGCTTGATGTTACGCCGTAGTTTATAATTCTAAATTAACTGTGTAACATTATTTAAACTGTTAAAACAATTTCAAAATTTCCGCCGGACCACCCGGATGTAGGGTGTATTGTGAAGTGCTAAGCAGGAACAATTAGCGGTCCATAACACTTTAACCAAGGCGAAGTTTAACGTGCAAACGGCGTGCAGAGGTCTAAACAATGGCCGGCCGGCGAGCAGTTCACGGCGCGATAAACGTGGAGTGCCCGCATTGCCGAATGCGTCGGTCGACGTGCGGCGCAATGAATTAATTCCTTAATGTTTCAAACATAGAGTGCATTGTACGGAATCGTAATAGTAACGCAATTGTAATTTTAAAATGCGTAGATATCTTTAGTTACGACTGTCTCATTGTTCGAGTGGGTACATAGGCGACTGCTTATCGAAAGATCCAGCGTTCGATGCTTGGTTCGGGATAAATATATTGGACTTTCCGAATTAATGTACCCCGGTCAGGGACACAGGGTTTTAATTTGGTTCCTGTGTATGGCTACAAAATTACTTTCTACTCCGTGGTGGGAAGTACGTATAACATAACTGGTGAATCCTAGGAGTGTATTACATCACTATAGCTACTCCGACGTGCGGTTTTGGTATATTTATACTTACAGGTCTGACGACCTTCTTCTACGTTCATAATAAACGTACGCTATTAGGTATTTGCTATATTTGGTCATAATATTTCAACCTCGGTCTCCCTCAGACCTATATTCATCAAAATTTTCATCAATTTGTTGTCTTTAAAAATGGGATTGTTAGTGAAGTAGTGAATAAATATCTTAAAGAAAGCCAGGTTAAAAGTTCCTTCAACATACAAGCATGTTAGCAACTTTTATGAGTGTAGATGAGGCGACAGAACTCTGCAAAGACCTTAGTAAGTAGAAATCTGTCTGTGGGCAATACTCGTCACAATATGTACATATGTAACATACTGAATATAAAAATAATGATAAAATCGAACAAAACTAAGCCTAAAAATTGAACGTGTAAAGAGCTCCCGGGTAATGACAGGTTCTTTCTAGGCCCTCCAGATTACACGCAGCAGGGTTACTTGACTAGCTAATGGGATTGACGCTTTCACAGTATACACACGAGACAATATAAGACGTATTTTTGTAGTCCAAATGATTATAATATTTATCGGAATTTATTCTTAAAACAAATAAAAAGAAAATAATGTTTAATGAAATATACGTAAAATAAAACAAGTGAATAATTTTTGGAAACTTTTCCATCGATAATGGCAAGGAATGTTATATTTTAAGAGTATCGCTCCCGTACGCAATAAGTTCGTGTGTGTCCCGTCAGACAAACTGGCGCGTCCGTCGCGCGCCCTTACACTTTATTGTTTGCGCGAGTGAAAAATTCCCACCCTTATTATACCCGATGCGAATGAGGGCGGGTTAAAAATGGCGAGCGTCGATATTCGCCCTAACCTACTGTAATGGGCGCCATTACTTGCGACGGGACGTAATACGCGCACTTCCCTCAACTTATACTCTGAGAGCTGAGTTGGGGGTTCGATAGAAATGACAATGATGTTTATAAATATAATTATAAATGTAACAATGTATATAAAACGGAAATCGTAATATCACGCCTGTGATCCCTAAAGAGATAGACAGAGGAGTGTAGTACACACACAGGTCACACCATAATAATTGGTTGGAACAGTTATTATACTTAAAAAAATTAGAAATAAAAATGTATGATAAAATGATTGCTCAGTAAAAACTCATTAATAGATTTAGAAAAATATCTGGACGAGATACATACACAAGTCAAATATGTATATGTAGCGTATTTTAATATTATTTTTAGCTTATCCATGTAATTACTGATAATATTTGTAAAATATTTTAAAATGCTGTATACAAATTGCTTAAGGTTATTCTAGAAAACACTAAGTTGTTAAAAGCAAACAGTCTAACAAATTATGAGAATATTTAAATATATATTGAATCATATTTCGTTTAACGCAACGCTGGTAACTAAGTCTCCGTTCGATAGATAGAGAATGCACTGCGCGTCGCTTCCAGCGTCCGCTTATACTGTGGCCACGTTTTAACAACGTAACATCACGCCTGTAATCCCTGAAGAAGTACGTATTATTCCCGATTTGTATAACCTGGAATTATTCATGACGAAAGTGAAAAGGCATGTTCAAGGCAAGCTTGCTACAGCACAGTCTGGATTTCGCTTTCCATAAGGCGAGACAGCAGTCAAACGTAAGCAAGCCTATTACAAAAAGAATCTATTTAGACACATCTAATAGTGTTTGACCCGAAAACGGAACCCAGGACCTCTGAATTGGTAGTCGCGATTGTAACCACTCCATCCACGATACAGTTAGTGTTAAACATTACAGCGATATATAGAAAAGAGGAAAAGCCCTAATCACTCAACCGATATTAAGATGTTATATCGGTCTATTCTAGCGTTCGAGCCACACAACCTATAAAGGAATACCTACGATAATAGCAGCATATAACTTAGCGATCCCGCTTATAGTAGACATTTGCATTTTTATTACGTCTTATTTCGCTTTTCCGCTCCACTAACCGCACTACCTTTTATAACTCGGCCACATTTTTATGATTGAACCCACCTCAATGAAAATGAGATGACATGCTTTTATATTCACCTTCAAATGTTAGGACTGGAACACAGCACTGACCTTCACGTTTTTGGGCCATTGGAATTTGAAGTAAATTCATCAATAAATGAGCCTGAATTTCCACTTGAAGTAAGTTATTCGGTTTGATCATTAAGTTCATACGTAAAAAAAATTGCGCAGGCTATTAATTTCAGCCTTTAAAGGGAAACACGGTAACTACACTTTAAAGGGTAAAATAGTAATACAGTAACAACAAAATTTATTCTTGTTGTTGTTGAGTTTATCTGAAATCTGCTGAGATTAAGCGTATATACCCGCTCGCACTAATGCTGCACCCCAAACGACGCTGCACATATTCAGTGGCACATTTTGCTCAAAGTTGGTATTTTTACTTTATAATGGAATTTAAATAATCTCTTTAAGCGAAATGCGCATAGTATCCCGATGCAAACAATGTTAGGCTGCGAGATAGCCACGAAACCAGTTGGGAATCTAATAGTGGACGGACATATTCGATTTGAGCCAAGCGTCCTTTCGAACCGGTATTAGATTGCGAGATTGCGGTTGCAGACTAAAATGGTTAGAAGTAAATCTTGTAAGGTAAAGTGTAGGTGCATCTTACCCTCTTCGCGAGTGACTCCATGTCTAGACTAACCTCTCATACGTAAGGTGGATGACAGTGCAAGTAAAAATAAAACTTGCAGGCATTTAAAATAACCATTTGCATTGCAACTACTTAAACACCTGTATACATGTGTTTCAAAATTCCACACAAGTCACTGTATCGGCGTTCGTTCACAAATAAATGTTTAACATGGATTTACCCAGCTCGAAGACTAAAGATACGTCGTTTTCACTATATGCAGTAAATTAAATTAATTGAAACACAAATTAATGACTTCTTTACGACACTTTAAAGCGACTTGTATTTTGTGCTTCAACTAATTTAACGCCATAGTTTTTTAGTCTGATTCGTTCTATAATCGAGGTCTGTATAAAATTTGTGTTTTATAATGTGACTTATATGATTAAATATTTATAGCAGAATAAATCCATGGATACCTTTGTCTTAGATAAGACATATAATGAGAAGATAAAGAGAGTTATTAAGCAATAAAGTAAATGTGACAATCATTATGATTAGTTATAGATAATTTGAAAAAAATTATTGTACTTAAATGTGATTTTTAAAGATAGGCGATCCTTACTATCTACAAGTACCAACAGCGTAAAGTCGACATGATAAGTGACTTCTACTGCCAGTACTATATCATTATTTACACTGTTATTGTCAAGTTGCATAGCGCAGTTAATAGGAAAGCAAAAACCTTTGACGCTTATACTAGCGCCACACCCTAAAAATATTCAACTGTCTAAAGTGATTCCCAGATTTTATACCTCCAAGTTCTTTATGGAATTTAAAGTAGACCGTTTAAAACCAAGTTCCAGTGAATTCGGAATGCAAAAGATATAAGGTGGCGGAACTACTGGCGATGTGGCTACGACTGAATTTGAATATATTGTGATCGATGTGAATAATTTTGAAAATCTTTGAAAGATAGATTAAGTGTCATTACAAATTGGGAAACGATGATTACAACGCTGAGAAGTTGATTAGTACTTATTGATTGCCTTATTGGTTATAAGTGCGACTGCATATGGAGAGTTCCTAGGTTCAAATCCAGGGACGGGCACTACTGAAATTTTCTTAGATTTCTTAGTATATGCTCGCAGTCTAGATAACTGCTCGGTGTATGGAAATAGGCTAGACTTAAAAGTAACTGGTAAAACGTGAGTGTGTTTTAATCCTTTGTCTACCTCTTCGGCGATTACAGGCGTGATGGTAAATAAGTCCAATACTAACACCTTATTCATTTAACTAATGTGAATAATTACGAATTATGTAGTTATCACAAAACTGATAATAAATCATGATAACTTGCCATCATCTATTGATGGCAATGGCAACGTGAATACTGCTAGGTGATTGATGATATGTTTGAATCTTGGTTTCAATTAAGCCATGTTGGTTGCTCTAATGATTATGACACTCACTATATGTACGAAATTTCTAGATCCTCGTGTCGCATTGTGCGTGAAGCTTTACATTGACGTCTTTCTATATCACGACATAAAACAACTACGTCAAACTACGCAGAGCAATCGAAAGCAATTTTTCTGTATTGTCGTATTGTATTAACGTTTTTTTGAAATTCAATACAATGTAGTTAATATAAATCAAAAGAAAACAAAAATAAGCTTCCGTCCCGAAGTTTATAAGGAGCACTATTTTCGCTCTGCTATTTCTAATTTAATAGAACTCGTATTTCGTTCGTACAATTTCTCTTGCAGCGGACAAATATGTTTCCTCGTATGTATTATATAGAATTCAAGTTACAAAGTTTCAAGCATTGGATATTATAGAGGATTGTAACGGTGCCAATGAGGTGAGAAATGTTACCTGTAATACAGTTTTGAAATATTTACAGTAGTTATTGCTATTATTATCATATTATGTCAGGTCTCTCACCTTAAATATATATGTGGAGGTCAATGTGTGCAAATTTCTTCCTCGAGTTTTTTCAATATTTAATATTTAAACCGCATATAATTTAGGGGTAATGCACATATTTCAATAAGGGCATAATCCGTCAAGCGAGACCTACATCCAGCAATGGAGGACAACTGGCTGCTGAAGACGAATATCTTAAAAGAATGAGAGGCTACTGTACTACTAATCTACAATTGCTTTATAAAATAGCTTTAACAAGTTCTTTACAATATTTTTTTACTGTACTATTCATATAATACATACTACGCGATTTACGCACTCATAATTATAACACCAAGACGCGTGTATGCGATTACTGGAAGAGCTTTCAGCAACTTTTCAAAGTACCCTCGCGCGTTTACGCGTGTGGCTGGGGCTCCGGACGTATTATGGTAAATGTACCTTAGAGGAGGGTGACATGAGTGCTTTAAGATCGTGGTAATGTTTTTTCTAGAGCACACCTTGAGGCAGACACAAGTATATTAGTGAGGTCTTAGTAATAATATAATTATAATTATGTTTTTAAAATAGATTAACATGTTGATATTTTTTTGTTATCTAGTTAAATTGCAGAAATCTTGTGTTTAAGGTGATAGTTTTATTTAATGTATACGTTATCAACATTATCTCTGTTTATATTTTTTATAAGTCCACTGTCTTACATGGTGTCTTACCCTGTGAAACGTGGCTATGACTTGGCTAGAATGGCAGACTATGGTCTACCGCGCTGCACGCGGAACGAAATTCGCGAGCCTTAACCCCCATTGCAATATTATAAGTAGGATAGCCCCATTGCAATATTATAAGTAGGATTTTTACGAGAACAATATTAATATTACATTGAATATTGGTAAAATATTATTACTGTATTACATCATCCTTAATCACAATTTTTTTGTATAATTATTCGGACAAAAATTTATCAATATTATACATTTAACCAGCATTGCGTAAGTGTGATGTAAGCGAA
>DWEJ01003327.1:0-10525 GCA_018245835.1 Mysoria sejanus stolli | reverse complement strand
CCCCCTCCACACACACACAGACTAATTGAACATAAAACAGATGTGTGAACACAAACAGATCTGAATTAGTTTTATTTTTTAAAAAACGAAACCTTTGTAGGGGGAGGATCTGCCACGCCAGCACCGTCCACGGTGGAAATATCATTGTCTACCACCACGACCACCCAGGAGACCATCGCGGAGAAAGCAGCAGACCTGGCACATAAGATGAACATGGAGACATGGCAGCTGGTCGCCATTTTAGTTGGTAAGTGGCAGCATTTCTGTTCGTCTACTATTTATATATTAATCATCTCGACTGGCCGGTTAGTGCAGAGGTTAGTGAACCTGACCGTTGCGCCAGGGGTCGTGGGTTTGATTCCTACTCAGAATAAACATTTGTGTGATGAGCACAAGTATTCTGTGTCTGGACGTAAAAAAAATTGTATTTATGTATATATTTAGTTTATCAGCTATCTGGTTACAATACTACAAGCTCTTTTGACGCTTACTTTGGGATCAGATGGCCGTGTGTGAAGATGTCCCAAGATATTATTATTATATTATTATCTCTTCATTAGACATATCTTCGTATGTGACATTAATTTTATTTCACACCACACGTTGTATTACTGTTATTTTTTGTTACAAGCTTTTTATTTTAGAAGTTGCTGACTGATATTCGCTTATCCAAATATTCGATTGCACCTCTTGTTGGACGTGCCCCAGAATTTTCGTTTTATGTTTCGATACGAATATAGTTTTTCCATATCGATAACGCCTTGTATGTAAAAGTACCGTTGCTTGCAAGTAAAGATTGTTCATTAATCTATGACAAATCTTTACGTCTGGTCACAAAGTAAAACTGTTCCATAAGTCCTTATTAAGTCGCATCAGCGCTTTGCATCAGCCGTCAGGCGGCATTATAACTAACCGTTCGCATGTAATTTATAAAATATAAGATAAATGAAATTTTACACGAACATTGTTGATAATATAATGGTTATCTTCAGGCGTGGGTGTGGTCGTGCTTGGGATATGCTTTTGCTGCATCCGGCGATGTTTCCGCAAGCGCAGATCCAAGGACAACAAAAAGGGTATGAAAGGTGTCGATATCAAGTCCGTCCAGCTCCTGGGGTCAGCATACAAGGAAAAGGTAATGCTATACTGTATAATGTATGTGCCGTACTGTACACACCCAAATAATAATAATAATTAAATTACAGTTCCAGACACATTTCTGGTTAAAATGCGTTATATTAGCCGGAATTAACTCCCACGGAAGTGTTGATTGACTTTGTCAATCTTATAAATGGTACTATACGACATGTTCTTCATTTAGGTACATATTGATATATTGAAACAAGTGTATAAAATAATATTATTCAGTAACCGACAATCATTGGCAATGCTGGGTCCACTGCTTCTCTTTATACTTATAAGAAATATGATATTCATGTGAAATTTGCCGCGGGACGTGCATTTAGGTTCAGCCGGATATGGAGGAGCTCACGGAAAACGCTGAGGAGCCTGACGACGGTGACTCTAAAAAGGAGGAGCAGAAACTTGGCAAACTTCAATACAAGGTAAGGTTGTTGGCGAATTGGACGAGGAACGAAGCAGGACGGTTGCTCCTAATCAGTTATGTCAATTGCTATGAAACTGGCAAAGGGAAATCACAAAGGGAAGTTCATTTTCATATCGATTGTCTCATATCAAAATCATTTTCGTTTCCGTTCTTAGCAGTTGTACATATCATAAAGTAATTAACATACTCAACATTCTATTTTGTAAATTCAGTCTCTTGTTTGATAAAACGTCATTGGCCAATATCAGACTCAAAGCACACTTTGCTAATGTTGCATCGGTCAGTATGTTGGTTACAGATTATGAAAACCGTTCCATACTTCTTTCCTTTTGTTTTTTTTATATTGATTAAAAAAACATACATAGTCACCCTTTTTTCTCATATCTATAAACAATGATAGAATATCCTTGATTACGGTTTCAATTTCTTTTAATCGTTAAGATCGTCAAACGTGCATGATGTCAAAACAACGATAATGAATATATACGAGCATGTACATATGTCATTTTAACGAATAAAATTTTTCGATTAATTTTTTCAGTTTAAATTATTCAGAAATTTATTTTCAAATTTTTACACTCGACCAGTAGTTATCGACGTACCTGGTTCATTCAGTCCTATTTCTTGTAACACTGACATTTTGTATGCCTCTTTACCTTCGTGATACGGTACATATGTTTCATATGATTGATGATTTGCAGCTGGAATATGACTTTAATAGCAACAGCCTCTCAGTGACCGTTATGCAAGCTGAGGAACTGCCCGCACTCGACATGGGCGGCACTTCGGATCCCTACGTCAAAGTGTACCTTTTGCCGGACAAGAAGAAGAAATTCGAAACCAAAGTTCACCGAAAGACCCTGAACCCTGTATTCAATGAAACCTTTGTTTTTAAGGTACGATATTTTAGTACCTACTTTATATATTTTGTCTGATGTTTCTATACAGGAATAACAATCTTGTATACAATATTTGCTTTTAATTAATTCACACTTTAATTAAATCATTTTTGCACAGAGTGTACCGTACGCGGACGCCATGAACAAAACTCTGGTATTTGCTATCTTCGACTTTGACCGATTCTCCAAGCACGACCAGATCGGCGAAGTAAAGGTACCCTTGTGCCAGGTGGACCTTGCGCAGACGATCGAAGAGTGGCGTGAACTGCAAAGCGTGGAAGGCGAAGGTGGTCAGGTGCGATACAGTAATAAAAGTATTCTGCCAACTTGATAAATAAATCAGGTTAAGCAACCTTGATACTCCACTGGTTTCAAAACATACGAATATGACTTTTTCGGTAACAAATTTCTAGTGATTTTCCTGAAAGTCGCTTGTCTAACGTTCAAAATATTATTTAGTTTAACTTTAAATATAAAATCTAATCATAAGGCAACTAACCGATATTTCTAAAGCTATATATACAATTAGTACAATTTTCCTAATATTTTTTTTAAACATGAACACCTTCGGTTATGTAATTCGCAGTTTGGTAATTTTCAGCCCTTTACCTTCTACACCTGTGGTCTCAACAACTTTACTTTCTTAAAGTTTCACATATATGTATATATACATATTATATTAATATATATTATTATTCTTATTTGCTATTCGTCGGTGAATTTTACTTTATCAGTTTATGAACGTGCCAACAACATGATGTTTTAAACGGTTCCACGACTAATATATACGCTACAAGGTAGGATGCCATTACTTTATTAAAATACTATACGTCCTAGACGCTATGTAACCATCAATATTATTTTTTACTAGTGCTGTTAAAAACTATATGTGTTTATATGTTGCAAAAATCAAGAATGTTAAAGTTAACAACTATCAAAGTATGTTAACAGTTACACCCAGGTCACATCAACAATTTTACCTTACTAACACTCTACAGCATCGTATAGGTACATTTATGGTATACTTGACATTACTCATGAATGCACAATGAACAATAATTATTTTAATGCTAAGGAATATATACATACATAGGTACGCGAAAACGATTATGAAAACTATTTGTACTTTTTATTAGCTTAGGCTCGACTGGTAAAACACATCCACGCGATAATTTAATAGAAATGATAATAATTGTCAGTAAAACAAAATCATTCAGCATCGAGTGGATTTGGTGTTGCCAGTAAAGCGACGAAACACGCCGTCTTTACAATAAATGGAACCAAGGTCAATTAAAAAGTTGCAGCATCGTGTAAATATAATTTAAGGTTCATATTTATTGAAGGGATGGCTTACATTTTTACAATATTACTGCACTTTTTAATTCCGAGGATCCTTGACGATGACACATTACGGTTTAAGAGAAGTGTGCGCCTTTGTGTTCCACTCCAGCACAACAAACGGCGAACAGCAGTCAAGGCATCTCGACATGGATTGAGTCGTCATTTATTTTTCCGATAAATTAATTTCGACAGCAAAAATGTATTTACTTGGTTTTTTTCTCTTTTTCTCCATATTTTCTCTGCTCTGCTTGGCTGTGTTTGATTGTGTCCTGAACAATCTTGCATGCCGCTTCAAACGAAATGATCATTCACGTAAGTATTATTTTGAGACACATCAAAATGTATATTTTACTGATACAAACACATTTCATTGATATTATGGAAACACTGTTGGCTGAATTATAAGTTTACTATTAAATTTTAATAAAAAAACAACATAAAATAAATTGGTTCGAAGAATTAAAATTTAAACAACTTCGAATAGGCAGGTTGCGTCCAAATGAAGAAAGTCACCTTTTACCTATTGTCACCTCTCATACCACATATTATTTTATTATTAAAATTTTTTGTTCATCCATTCAACACTTAAAAGTTAATTTCTATTGCGGCTGGGGAATGTTGCATGTCTGTTATTTTTGTGACTCCTGGCCCTGATTTGACATTTTATTAGACAGTCATTAAAATCGCGATTTTGTCAAAATTTTTACGCTTAAACTAAAAATATGTTACTATCATTTGCAAAAATGAACGAAATGACAATTCAGGGCAACAGTAGTCGTTACCGTACTATTGGCTAACTTGGTATGTGTGCGCACCTAAATTGTTTTCGTCCGTCACAATTACTCACGGCGTGTGTCAATCACTCTCCAAACACAACGTACATCTCTTATACTGGACACTACATCTGAATTGATTTTAATAATTCAATTACACAAGAGACGCTCGTTCCGACAATTGTATTAAAAATTCAGTCTTAAAATGTTACATTACCTAATACAAATGTCATTTTGTATTGTTTATAAAGGAGCATCTACAAAATGTAGACAAGCTCTGAAAGTTTTCATTATTCACAATTCTGTTCCACTTTAATAACTGAATACCCAAATATTTTACAGGTCACCTTCTGACCAAGGAACGAAGAACAATAACAGTATTAAGAACTCCAGAACGAATAAACCCTTATCTGTTCCCTTTGTGTGGCGGTGCAGTTGTAAAACACACACGACTTTAATAGACATTCGATGTTCAATGTGAAAAATGTTTTAAAAATCCGTGATATTCTTAATAATATCACGGATTCCATATGCTCTGTGTTTTTAACGACACTCATGTGTTTTACACTGCATACAGTGAAAGCAAAAAGTTCTTTTAAATTTTTAAATATTTATTTATTCATTACAGGACTCATGTTATATGTGTAGCAAGACTTGAAGAATTTCTACGACTACAAATTTTTGTGTCTAATTTGTTATAATTTTTTTAATCTTACACCAAGACAAGCATCATAACTGATGCAGAAATTAGTCAATAGTGTAAAAAATGTGTATCTAAATATTAATTATATAATTGATTTTATGTTAATTTTAATAACTGAGCCAACGTTTAATTAATAAAATATTCCGTTAACGAAAAAACCATTAAAACAACATGTCATGTGTATAATGTAAGCTCTGATATGAGTTGATATTACAGGATAAATATACAATTACTATCTTTGGCAATCATTATTGGTGCTATTTCAAGAGTTAATTCGAATAAAAAGGACTGAAAACAAAGAACTTTTTTCTGCTCACTAACACCACACACGACCGCTGTGAAATAAAACCGCACTCGTAGTACATATTGTGTCATAGTGTGATGTGTCTTATATTGTAAAATGTTCACGTATAAAATAAATGTGTATGTGTATTCTATAGCGATTACATAGCTAGTTTACATCCTCTAAAGAAAAATTGTTATAGCCGATGTTAGACGTCACAAACGACTTATTTATACCTGTTGTTGTTATAATAAATTTTCTTTAGAGATCCATGTATTGTGTGTATATAAAACAAAATATATATACATATATATCTACAAGAAATTGCGATCTGTTCCTAAAATGGTTGTACATTTACGCACAGGGAAGTATGAATAGATTGAAAACTTTATCAGATGTATGTAATTGTATTGCAATTTAAATATAGAAGTCCTGCATGCACATATCAATCCAGGACTTGAAGGTGATCTCACAGCATACTTGATGATTTGAGCTGGGTGTTAAGTAACGTCTAACGACAGATATTGGTTCATTTCGGCAACAGATCGTAATCAAATATACAATGTATCCTTACCAATATATTATATATGTCAGCAGGCAGTGACTGCTTCATATACCTAGGTTTTATGTGATCGTTCTTTTTGTTTCCTTTCCCCCTTAGACTTATGTTGAAGTTTGTTACGTGTTACCTTTATGTGTTAGATGAAATGACCGTGTTTTTATGCTAAAACGTTATATGTAACGCTATGGATATTAATATCAAATGATACATATTCGTATGTGACTAGTTGCCAACTCCGTTTTGTTTGAGGCTATCTATATCTGATACTATATGAGCTATGGCATCCTGAGCACGTGTATCTGCACAGGTTCTCAGTTCCAAACAGAAAACATTGCACTCTTGTATGATTAGAACTGAAACTCTGTACAGATATACTAATAACCATAATTTGCTTATAGGTGATAACACGGGGCTATTATTTATTTCATTTATATTAATTTCATTTGAAGTGATTATGTGTCCCGCTCTGCCCTAAGCCGCGTTGTTTCTGACCCGTAT
Source organism: Mysoria sejanus stolli (assembly GCA_018245835.1). NCBI lineage: Eukaryota > Metazoa > Arthropoda > Insecta > Lepidoptera > Hesperiidae > Mysarbia > Mysarbia sejanus. Next base: position 3,899 of record DWEJ01003327.1, on the reverse strand, counting down.
ATTATTTATGTTTTATATACAGCTTCTCTATACCTATTTCTGAACTGATCCCGATACAATCTTCCTCTATATCTTCCATACTTCTCACACCCAATGAACCCTTAACCCACGACTTAAACACAAATAAACACGAACAAAGTGTACAAAAATTACTACAACAAAAAATATCGAACTACAATCGAAAATAACGATTAGAAAAACTTTATATATTGGCGTTTAGCTGAATTTTAAATATTTTAAAAATGGACCATATTTCATAAATATTCTTGTTCGAACGTGTTATATAAAGAACGTTGTTTTTTATTGAAACGATTGTTATTTCGTCTTGAGATATTAGTAAACTAAATATGTATATATTTTTATAATCAATATAATTATGTATATTGGCATTGCAGGACAACAAGCTGGGAGACATATGTTTCTCGTTGCGTTATGTACCGACAGCAGGGAAACTCACCGTTGTTATCTTGGAAGCTAAAAACTTGAAGAAAATGGATGTGGGAGGTTTATCGGGTAAGAATTTAAACATTAACTATTTTTATGTAATACCTAACAATGTAATCCAGAATTCTTTTATTACGTCACAGATTATAAAACAAAGCAACACTTATAACAACATTATCTAATTTCAGGATTTTTAGGGTAACATATTTACATAACTTGTTTTTACCACTCTTTGCTAAAATCTGTAAGAAAAACTTAATTCTCACGTACAACTAAATACATGCATGACTTGTTTTTCTTTTAACATAACATGAACTAGATTAACAGTAGATTACATTTACACGCGCATGAAGCTTGTGAGTTTGATGTATTCATTTTGTTTTATAAAAAAGGTAAAATATTTTTTTATTTTTATACGTATTTATTGTAATTCACGGCGCATTTTAGTGTACCGCATAGCACAAGCCAAGTCAGATCAGCTGAAGTAAAAATTCAAACATAATAGAATGACCAACGAAATAGATAACTCAATACTGCGTTCTTATTATTTGGCGCCAATTTCGCTGGTCGTTCCATATTTAAAATATTCAAATGAGTGTTCGCATTCCACACTATTGTAATAGAATTAACTGATGTCGTCCATAACTAATTATTTATTAGCTATTTCATTTTTATTACACCGTATTATTGTGTGACACACATACATATACATACACTTAAAAGTAGGTAACTACGAGTAGTACTCGTACTTATACATTAGCTCATAAAATCATGAACTAATATTATCAAGTGAAATCATAAAGTAGATTAGAAGTACAATTTCAACTCATGTCGTTGTTGTTACAAGAATGTAAAAATAAATGTAACTAATATATTATTTCCCCTTTTTTCATATCCGGACACGTTGCTGCGTCGCCTCAGATCCGTACGTAAAAATTGCACTCATGCAAAACGGGAAGCGTTTGAAGAAGAAGAAAACAAGCATCAAGAAATGCACACTGAATCCCTATTACAACGAGTCATTTACTTTTGAAGTACCATTCGAACAAATACAGGTGCGAGCCGAGATTGATACGGAATTTGGTGTTGTGGCACATTGCTTGGAGATCGTCCCCAAGGGCGCGTTCCTCGCGGCGGTCGGGACGTATTTGTTTGTAGCGTTGTTCGAATTATACATCCTTAGAAAACGGTTATTTAAATTGATCTATGCCGGTAACGAAATGGTACAGTATACACAAAAGCTACAATTAACCAAAATTTCACTAAAAATTGAGGACATTATGAAGAAAAAAAACAGCGGTGGAAAATGGCTGATGATATTTTGAACGACCAAAGTTGAAAATAGGTGACCTTTAGTTGCCGTACACATGACGGCACAACCATGCAGCGTAGCGCACGCAATGAACCACCCTTGGGGCACAATCTTGGACATACTCTTGAATGAAGATAGTAGTAAGACAGAATCTTCATTCGATATAGTCATGTAAATGTGCAAATCGATGTTGTGTACCTATCTTGTGTACCTATGTTGTTGTGTACTTACACCACTTGCATCCAGCCCGTCCCGCTCCCGTCTGTTGTTGAACAATGTTATTGCGTCGATCCTAAATTATTTTATCTATTGCACTTTAAATCGTTTGCTTCTTCAGCGCATTCGGACGTTTACTTAGATTGAATGAGCTAAGTAAGAGTAAATATAACGCAAGTTTCAATATTATTTCGTGCTTTTTATGTCCGTATATCTGTCTTGATTTTGCTGTGTGATCCGAAAAACTATGTTGGTGTAATTGTTGTTGATAATTATAATATTAATTGTATATTAGTTACGTACTACTTAACTATCACGATTTTTTCTACCCTGTGAAATTCTATTCTCTGTTCCCTTTATTCCAAAACCCGTGCTCCTGGTTATATACTTCAATGCCGACATTTTAAGATTTCTCTTCATAAAATTGCTAACCTTTAACTGAAATGGACGATTTCGGTTAGAGATTAACTTTTCTATGGGATATCCTAAATATATCGGCTTTGAATCATATATCTTTCCATGCAAAAATGAGTGGTGTTTACATAATCTCCCCTCGTAACTGCATTACAACTTGGTGACTTCAAACTGTAATTACTTTGTTTTACGGAATCCAGTTCCTCTTTCTTCTTCTTTCTGAACTGTCTTTCTTTTATTTCTCTATTTATTATTTCACCTTCATTACCTTCCCTCTTTTGTATTTTATACTAACGTAGGTAAGAGGTAAGCGACCAAAATGTTAGCAGTCAACCATTACATCGTAGCGGAATGGATCTGTTCAAAAACTGATCATAAAAAATCTATCCATTTAGAAATTCATTTCAATTTAGTTCAAAATATTTAACGGAGATTATTAATACCATCAAATGAATTCACAAAGTCAGCTGATCAATCATTACTTACTAACCCATGAACTGCACAACAGAAAGTCAATCTAGTAGTGACGGTGGTGGATTACGACCGCATCGGAACCTCGGAGCCCATCGGGAAGGTGGTGCTGGGATACAACGCGTCCGGCACCGAGCTGCGCCACTGGTCGGACATGCTGGCCAGTCCGCGCCGCCCCATCGCGCAGTGGCATACCCTCAAGGACCCCGAGGATGGAGAGAAGAAGGATTAGACAAATAATTAAGGTGAGCTTCGTCACTTCGTCTATTAAGGTCGATACTGGTCTTTTACTTATTTCTGTATGAATACGGTGCCGATAATCGTCATCACCATAATCCTAACTCTGCTTGATACGAGTTTCCACTCATAGTGAGACCTCTCGGGTTAAGACCATAGTTTCCACGCTGGCCAAGTGCAAGCTGGGAGAGTTTCCAACTTACAGAAAAAAAATTAGGAAAAACATAACCCTCAAATTGCGGATTTTCTCCATGTTTTTCTTTAGAGTTTAAAAAAATTATATTTAATCTTATCAACACTATATAATAATCAATTGGAGCGTGCTTGGATTCGAAGTCCAGATACCCAGAGTTACTGAAATTTAAGCCACTAGACTAGACGATAACTGTTAACTGGCGTAAAAATACCTTATATCTGTGTTATTACATATAACTTATGCATGGTACATTTTACTGCGGTTCGTAACTATGCTCTCATAGTAAGTTGCCAATAGAATGATTGTACGTAATATTAAAACAAATATCTAGCACCCACGCTTTTATCTCTGAATTGAATTATTCTGTTAATGACTTAAATTTTATTATAATTTCATTTTACTCGTACTGCCTCGTTGGTCGTGTTGGTTGCAAGTGACTGCCGATCGGGATGTCCCGGGTTCGATTCCCGTTCCGAACACTACAAAAGAATTTTTCTAATTTAGAAATTTTCTAGAAAATCTAAATTGAAATTCTATGCAATAGACTCACCACCTATTCCATAGTGGGACGTAAATGTAACCGGTGAAACGCGGGAATGTTCTGCATTC
>DWEJ01003326.1:0-10527 GCA_018245835.1 Mysoria sejanus stolli | reverse complement strand
ACCTTTGTAATACTTGTGTATAATATATAATATAACATCGCTTATTGTACTGATGAGCTCTTGGAACAATCGCATTGCTGATTCACGGTATTTTCGCAACGCATTAATTACATTACAATTATTAAGTCAATATTACCTACGTTGACACATTCACGCTTGTGTTCCTGTAATGAGCTCCGATTGTCTTCATATGGCATCCCTATGAACGTCCCGAGTATTTCGGTATCCGATAATTTCACTCTTGAATCATATTTACAAATATACTACATTGTCTTAAGACTAAAATAAATTATTTGGGAAATTGCCATGGTGACTGTTGCGGCTGCTGAAGTGGTGGTTTTACTTCTACAGATTTTTTGTTAGCATCTGAACTGTTATCGCTTCTATCCCAACCGTGAGACTCGTGTAATTGTTCATGATGGTCCGGTGAAGGGAACCATTCTGATATCCATACTGGACGCCAAATCTTTTTGACTCCTGGTAGCCAAATTTGTTTCCAGTCAGGTATCCAAATTTGTTTCCACGCTTCCTTCCATTCCAATTTCTTGTCAGGTACCCAGATTAGTTTTTTGGATGGCTTCCAAATCTGCTGCCAGGCTTCTTTCCACACCAATTTCTTATCATCTACCCAGATTTGCTTTTTCTCTGTTTTCCAAATTTGTTTCCATTCGTCCTTCCAGACCAACTTTTTGTCAGGAATCCAGATTTGTTTCTTCGCTGGTTTCCAATATTTCTTCCAAAGCGGTTTCCATATTAACTTCTTTTTCCAAAGATCATGTGAAGTATATTCCCATCCATCGTGGTCTTTGCCTAAATATTTCTCTCCAGGTACACCGACCTTTATCCATTCTGGTATCCAAACTTTCTTCCATGCTGGTACTTGAATTTCTTTCCATCCCGGTACAACAATATCTTTGTACACGGGTACAGTGATTTTTTTCCAATCAGGCACTTTCACTTCTTTCCAAGCTGGTACTTTTATAGGTTTCCATTCTGGTTTATATATTTTTTTCCAGTCAGGGACCTTTATTTCTTTCCACACAGGAATTTTGGTTGGGACCCAAACAGGCTTCCAGATCTTTTTCCATGAAGGCTTCCATATTTGTTTTTTAGCTGGTTTCCATATTTTCTTCCACCCGGGCTTCCAAATTAATTTCTTTTTCCAGTATCCAGGGTCGTGATGGTCGTGGTGGTCGTGGTGTTCTTCATGATGTTCTTCATGATGTTCCTCAACGTGTTGTTCTTCGTGTATGTCATGATGATCATGATCATGGTCATCATGGTAGTGGATGTCATGGTGTTCATCTAGTGCATCGTGATGATCGCCGTGAAGGTTTAAATCATCTTGAAACGGACTGACAAGATCATGAGGTGGTGAAGGGTAATCGTATCCAACGCGTTTCTGTGCTACATTATTCTGTGCTTGCTGGTCCAACTGTTGCTGTGCTTGTTGATACTGTGGTATTAACGCCTTTCCCGACACTAGAGCGACATGTAGAATTACCGCGAGGGTAATCTGTAACAAACAAAACCCCAATTAATTAAATTATCATACGCACCCGTTCACGCACCGCACAATACTACAACGCTAGCCAATGTTATCTTAATTATCATCGCACAGCCTTGGCATAACTATATAAATGTACAATAAGTTTATATCTTGTGAGAAACTTGTTTGAAAACAACATTTTAATTCTTTACACTGATAAGTTGGGAATAAAAGTTTATTCCACATTGTCGGAGTCAGCATTGCCTGCAAAAGGAAACATTATAATGCAAAATGATTTAGTCGAGACGGCGGTCACGTTATCGTGGCGCGCATCTATAACAAAAAACGATTTCACTCAAACATTTTTTATTACATAAATTAGTACGGTTATATTACAACGCTTATGTAACATCATTAGGTGAATAACAAAGGAAAGTAGGTAAGATGTTTTCTAAAGACCGAATTCGTTTGGTCACCCTTTACGACTATACTTTTAAGGCCATATAGAAAGTTTACTTTACTTCTAAAGTTATTACGGTTAACACAAATATGAGTGCACGAAACGATTCGTTTAAGTAAAACCACTGCGATTTATTTATTATGCTACTGAAGTATATCGGATATTAATTTGGTTCATAGATATAACGAAAAAAATATCATAATTCAAATCACTGTAAAACTGTTCCGGAAATTAGTAAGTATTTCATTAAAGGAATTATGCTCAATTAAAATGTTTTTTATTCGTTACGTACGAGTTTACCTACAACTTTTATAAATTACTTCCCATTTCACAAGTGTTCTTTCAATTTAAATAATCATTTTATTACTCAATAAAATTAACGTTACTGGTGATATATAATCAGTAATAATGAAAAAAGAGTAAAAAAAAATTAGACAACAAGAACCTCAATGTTATTCAAATAACATCCCCGATAAATATTTGTTCCCAACATTTCAATAAAACGTGTTTCACAATTGCAGTCCACAGTCGCTCTTATGATGATCTTATGTAAGGAGAGTGAAAATATCCCGTGAAAGTTCACCCGTTCGTTATCACATTTTGCACTTGACTAGTAACAATATACGGTACACGGGTGACATAATGCAACAGTTGTGCAACGCGTCCGAGGCGAGCCGGCGATGATAATCATTGGGCACGGAACCACTGCCATTTACGATTCTGTTGATAATGAATAGCTGTTGATACACTGGTGTAGGCGAATCGATTATCAAAATCATCATTAGAAATTTGCGGAATAGACTCTTCATTATTTCCTCGATATTACGAGTTTCGCTTCGGATACGGTCATTCGTTTCACGCCAAGGACGCAAATGTACTTCAATTTTTATTGATACAAAAATCGTCTATTACGTTTGACAGTGTAATAATACGGAAAGAACAAATCGGATAGTTTTGTTAATTTATAAAATCAATGTCATGCTTTTTCACAATGTCTAATATGTGATGCCGTAAATATGTAAATAACACCAATATACCATGCTAATATTTCATGCTCCATTATTACATGTAAGTGTAACGTCACATTATATGAACACTGATATATCACTTAGTATGATACAATTTTATCACAAATAGAGTATACGTTATTACAAGGCTATAATGAACATAATGTTTGAAGTACTAATAGTATCTAACATTTGTAAAAGAGTTACAAGGACTCGACATAACAAGCGCATCGTGTTACCATTAACATCATTGGGAGAATCGGACAGTTTTATATACAATGAAGATAAATGAACAAAAATTAATAAAAAAGGACATAAAAACCTAGGTGTACTATGTTATTATTAACGACACAAAACCTGGTTATCAGTATTCAGTTTAAAAAAAGTTAAATAGAACCAATTAAGAGCGCTAAAATACAGGTAGATACCAGTAATTACGGCTGAGATGACAACTTTTACACTGTTCATTCCATTCGTTGGGTGCCAGGTTGACTTCGCTCACAACGATTCTTGGCCAGTTTTTTTAATCGTCGAATGCTGTAGTTTAACACAACAAGCCTTATTTTACGTACGTTTAAGAACGTTTTTATTATTGAAGAGAAGAATACGCCCAAGAAGTTTAAGCTTCTAAATATAAAAGGAAACATACAGAATTTTCATCGGAATTAATTACACGGATTAATAATAACAAACCACTGACAACGGCTGGAATTACTTGAAATATGAGCTGTTAGAACTACGGAAATACTTTATATAAGTATTTCCGTATTGACACTAATAAACACCATGGAAATATGTGCAACAAAGCCTGTGGGTCCAAAAAATAAATCCTGCAGCGCCGCAAACGTTATTCGCGATTTAAAGTAATATGTATAAAATGAAATATAAAGCTCCACAACTATCATGTGAAGCAAAGCTATGTTTCCTTGTGCATCCGCATGTTACATAATACGCAAGATTGTGTACTGTAATCGTGCCGTGGACCACACTGCCTGCCCACGCGAATCAATTTACGGTCAGTGCCAAAACGTTCCCGTCACTCGTGACCCGGCACACTGAGTACATGAAGTGCTTGCGTAACAATGCCGTTATAAACACAGTTGGAAACTATACATGTGTCCATATAAACATGTTATATAATTGTATAGATAGGGCCAATAATAAAATATTATGTATATTAGCATACAATCATGTGACTTCATGCTAATTTCGATCTCGGTCACGATCAATTACTTAACTTGTGTGAGACCACCGTTTTCTATTTACATTTTTTTTTTCAATATCATGTTTTCCGTTTATAAATTAATTGTTCCCTAAATAGTTTGTGAAATTTAACCACGAAAGAAATTAGTCTACGCCTACGTTTCATTTGCATGGGACATTTTGTTGCCAATCAATGTAATGAGGAGAGAAAGTTTCACGGAATCTCAAACATTATCCGACGATTGTTTTATGAGAAACATGGAAAAGAAACAACAATGGGAGAAATGACAGTTTTCTGCGCGCGCTGTCACAGCTGACTTTAAATCAATCAAGCCGTCTCGTATATCCAGTTTAATAATATGACGGCTTTTTTCTACAATCAAACCCAATACCTGCGTCGGTGGTGTTTCGTTTACACTATCAACTACAAAACCAGGTATCACTAAAATGGTGATGTTAGAAAACGCGGTATCACACGTAGCTCGCTGCTCGATTTATTTGGATTTTGTTACGTGTTTAAAATATTGTTGGGTATCAATTAGAAGTTCAATATCCAAAATACGATTTGTTATATCGGCACTGTGTTCAAATGGAATTACTTGTCAATGTTAAAGAGCAAAACGTAAGTGACTCTCGGTGACAATTATTATAAAAGCTTAAAACAAACGTGACTCTCTGTAATGTTTATTATAAAAGCGCAAAACGTATGTGACACTCGGTAATATTCATTACAAAAGCGCAAAACGTATGTGACTCTCGGTCATGATTATTTAAACCATCCATACCATCATAACGTGTATACAATCTAAGTGCTGGTCACGTTTACTCGTAAAATGTTTAAGGATTATTATCACACAGATTCATAACTGCGTGAAGTGTAAAGCGCGAAAAACAAATTTGGATTTAACGTTGCGTCAATATTTAAGTTAGTTTCCGTCTTTGTTAAGTAAACAACAGAGGTTGTTGGTAGCAAAAACATGAGAAGTTTATACTTGTTGTATCATAATTTTTATTTTACCTCCTCGTAATTTTTTTTGGTTGAAAAGTTTTATACCGAAATTAATGTTACATATTTTTTGGTTATTCTGTAAAACTTCGATAACAATTAAGATATTCATGTGCAGCTTATATAAAATTTATATATTTACAATTAATTATTAAAACAGAATAAACACTAAAGTAAACTGGACGTTTTTTTTACGAATGTATTATCACACGGGCTTATCAAAATGATAAAATGTCTCAATTTTTGATAAAAAGAAAATAAGCAAGAGAAAATCCGAAATGTTCGTAAAAATCACTGACCGCTTGGCTCCAGATCCCTCGCATGGTGAGGCGGGGATGGCCTTCCAATAGCTTCGTGCACGAAACTCTTACTCTAATAAGCATGTGTAGTGCATTTATATATGAGCGAGCCCACCCTGTCTTGGTGGGGGCCACCTTCACTTTCGCTGGCACCCCGTCGGTAGCGGCACAGGAAATGTGGGAAGTACGAGGATTTTTCTAGAATTCTGGGCAATTTATGCACGTTTCGATTTACCCGACATCAGACTTGTTGCTTGTTTAGTTGACCGCTGTACTAAACATTAATGGGAGTTCCTCGCAATTTGCTATTCAGATATATGAAATATAATGTTAAAAGCCTCATGCAATTTAATTATTAACTAACCCGTGTCGAGGTCGATTCTCCCTAGTACAGTACCATGGATGACGCTAAGACTTCCATACTTTAGGTCAAACTAAATCCATTATAAGAAACACAAATCGTATATCTAGGGAGTGACCCACAAGTGCAACTTGAATAAAATATGAAAGCTAATTACGATGAAGATGTTAAGATTGTGTGTTATCCTACTTGATGTATATCCAAACTCTGACAAATTTACTGATTAATGGAAGATACTTTAAAATGTATGCTTGTGTTTTTTGTGTCTTCTAAGCGAGTTAAAATTAATAAACAACATATTTACAATTTTTTAACTGTACTTTTTAAATAACTTTTATGAATTGGTCTTATTTTTGTTGACATTAACATTTTTGTTATTGTACTTAAATTTAAATGTATTTAAATTAAAATTTAATTTATTTAAATTATTGTGTCACTTAATTTAAGTGGTTCTTGTTACCTTATTAATTAGCAATAGGTAAATAATCTGAAGATCGAGCTCAGTGGTGTTAAATTGGAGAGGTCTATGCCCAGCAGTGAACGGGAATAAACTGATGATGACGATGATGAAAATGAATATAACAGAAGATAGAATATAAGAAAAACCTTTTTCAATTTACAGTTTAGAGATACACTTGATAATAACCACTTATGAATAATAACCAGAAATATGCATCGATTTGTAAGCAATACCGATATGTGTGTGTGTACTAAAGCCTTTGATTTACCTTTGTATGAATGAAATAGAAACAAAGCAAAAACAAAAAATATTAAGATTCGAATTTAATTTACAAACTTTGCATTAGTAGTTATAGAAGCCAATATTAGGATCAATATTAATAGTATATTATAGTACAATAGTTTTAATTATTATATGAATTATAAAAAATTATAAAAACCTACAATCAATTTTTTATATAATAATAAGAATATCATTTACATCATATCATAGGCATATAATTATGGACAGAATAATATAGTTAACAAGTTGAAGTATGATGTAGTTGTGATATGTTTGACCACATTGGATATCGCAGCTGTGATTTAAAGTTCGTTTCAGTGTTGCTAACAGTTCGTTAGCGATCATTCGACTCTAGTACCGTCGATCCTTGATCCGCGCGTACTTCGCCCTTGGCGTTCAAGAATCTGAGTGTAATCGCGTATGAGTACGTGCTCCCAACTGCTCGGATTTCCGTTTAACTGTGGTAGCTTGGTCATGTCACGGCATGAAACAAGTTTTTGTAACTGCTCGCGGCTGTATTTATATAAGTCGCAGAGCGCATAATTTAATTTTTTAGTACAAACGCTACTAAGATTTGGAATGTGATCTATTTAATGAATAACCATATTTTTGGTATCTGTAATATCTATATGGCTTAAATATAATAGATATATGGCCATGTATATAAGTTGACATGGATACACATATTTTGTAATTTTTCGAAGTTAAACCAACATGCTTTATCAGCTCCAGCGATAGCATCGTAATAAATTCGATATTCAACTGTTCGTTACCTAGCAATGCCAGTTGCCACTTTATGACAGCGTCACGCCCACGTGCTTTACATTGAACATTATTATCAACATGAATTTTATTGTACAGTCCCAATGCATGATTCCACTGTTCTTTAAAATCTCATAACAAGAAGGCAATCATCGTTCTTAATAGCAGTTATAGTTGCAGTTGTGATTTTTTAACGACGTATACATTTTCTTATGTCATTGTAGCCGTTTTAAATATGTTTAATTGTTTTATAATGCTAATACACTTCCGAGCGAATCGTCACTGACTGTTAAAACTAAGACACGATTTAGCAACGGTACATGTAATCTTTATGACTTTCACATTTAAGGTCTCATTATTTAATAAATACTGCACAAGTAATATTGGATGTTATTTTATATGTCATTATGCATACAGTACATAACGATAGCAGTTTATGATGTTTTACAGTAAGTATCATTGAATAAAGAATGATCCGTGAATCGTGTATAAATTATTTACACTTGAATACCAGTTTTGTAAATTGACGTATGCCTGTTTATGATTTTTGTATACCGCCTCCTTTGTTCGCGTTGGTTGCTGGCGCGATCAATGAGAAGCTGATCAGGAGATCCTGAGTTGAAATCGAGGAAAATACTGGACCTTTCTAATATAGATTTTCTAGTAGAGGCTCGGAGTTTGGACATGTGCCCGGTGTACGGCAATAGGCTCACCACACATTCAATAGTGGGACGTAAACGTAACCGGTGAAACGGGGGCGTGTACTACATTCCTCTGCGTACCTCTTTGGGCATTAAAGGCGATATTATGTTTTAATAAATCCTGTTGCTGCTGAATAAATTCTACAAAGTTATGAATATAAACATATTTGACACTTGGTGCTGTCCGCTTAACTCATAAGGAACCTGGCGGGCTGATATACGCTACAATTAAGAATTTAGTCTTATTAGTCATGGAACGTTAACAAGTAGGCGTGGTATTCGGGACAGTACAGGTATACAAATTGGATGATAGTAATATGAGCTATAAAAACCATATTCAAATACTTAACATGACTACTAATATTTTATAATTTAAACATATTTTTAACAGTTAATTATACATAATATGTAATTCTTTTCAATTTTTATTTTAATGCATTTTCATTTTCTTAATGTAATGTACCTTCAATTGCATTTTCTAATTTTGTATCGAAAATGTTAATGTTGTGTCGTAGTTTCCTATAATTGGACAGGCATTTGATTCTATCCAATCGTTAAATAATTATAAGTGGGTTGTGTACTTTCTGTCGGGGATCTTTAAAATAAACAAATAAATATTCAAAACGTAAAATACGTTTTAATTCAGCTTTTGACGGCGGAACATGTGAACAAATAATACGGCTAGAGACATTTGATCATACACTGATCAACGTTCTGTCCTCTACATCTGTAGGTAGATTTACGGCCCAGCTATATATCAAAGATAGGCTGACCAATGAGCTTCCTTCTGAAAAATCTCGGAGTAACACTACTTCTAAATTTGTCATGAAGTACTAATGTCGGAAATATGAGTCATAAAGTTCATTTTACCTAGCATTCCCTAAAATGTCTCCAATGTATCTGGCCTTTAAATTTACAATCAGTCGTTGCCAAACATTTATTCACCGCATTTTAGCCTACGCTGATGCATACTATTTAGATGCCACAGAGATGCTTCTCAATAAACTGGAGCGCCTGCTAAGCTTGTTTGTTGGTTTCATTTATGGTTGGCCAAAATATGGTCATATTTCCCATCTTTGCAAAGATCTCAAGTGACTCGCAATCCGTTTTAGCAGGAACACTCGTATCGTCAGTCTAATTTTAACGTCCTTATTAACCCGTGATCTTCTTCGTTATTACGGGATCGTGTTTGTTATGTTCTTGCAGCAAATACGACATATCGATCGTCAACAGCTGCCGCCAAACATTCGCCACTCAGACTCCTCTGCGGTCTCCAAAAATAGAGCAAAAGACAGCATATATAAAAGCAGAATATTGATAGTAGTCTTTATATATTTTTTTTGCATAAATATGTTAATAAAAACATAACTTCACGCCTGTAATCACGCCTGTGATACCTGTTCAGGGGATCGTCTGATTAAACCGCTTGCACCGACATTCGATTACGGTTCGCGGTCAATGTGCTTTATGTATACATATAAGCGTAATGCATGACTTTCTCTTTTTCTTGTAGCCAAAAATGACCACGCGCTAATACCACGCTTGTATAGATTACCTCATTTGAATATCGTCATATTATTATGTACATCAATACATTTTTGTTATTTGTATGGAGTGACGAAATCACATATGTGTATTGTGGCTTTGCGAATAATAACATTAATTTATTATATTTTAATATAGGACCGGATTCAATATAATAAAAAGATACTATCCAATAGGGTGGCGGATTCTTTATTTCTGCATGTAAATATTATAAAACGATAAATACTAGGACACTAAAAAAACACTTTTTTGCTTATGGTTAGCCATTTTAACATAATTATATTGCTGGTTAATTTATGATTTACTACGCGTGCAAGTGCCAATTTTGGATCCAAACCCTGACAATGTATTCAACGACATAGTAACGGGATGCCCATTTGAAATTTACTTGTAAATTGAAACAATTTAAATTAAATATTTTTTTTATTTACTTGTTTTACAATTTACAGTGAAGCTAGATTGTCGGTTACTGGACAAATATTTTTACTTAAACCGACCGTAATTAAGACCATTGCTGGCTCTCTATCTTCTAAAGGATTGTTATAAAATGATATCAAAAGAAATAGGAGCAGAATGAAAATGTCGTACTTCAATGTCAATTTATAAAAGACAAATTCGATACCAGCATAAAGAAATAAACGTTTATGATAGACTGACGCATTATTACACATAATTAAATACACACTGGTTTAATTTGTTTGTTTTGTCGGGATTTTCTGACTAGTATTAGAACTATTCAAGGTCCTTTTACATGTGCTCTGGCCAATAGCAGCGAAGAAACAGCACAAACATCGGGTTGTAAGTTAAGCTGCTACATATTTAAGTATACTAGTGGCCGCCTACTGGTCGAAATTCGACCACAATACACTTAAACTTCAAGTTTGAATGTTAAGGTTATCGTAAGAGAAAATACTAAGCTACATACAACAAAACCAAGAAATAAGGACAATAA
>DWEJ01003325.1:0-10529 GCA_018245835.1 Mysoria sejanus stolli | reverse complement strand
ATCCCGGCAATTTATTTCCATCTCGCCCTCGCCGAATCCCTCAATACCAAACAGTGAGTGTTACGCGCCAATGTCGTAACAGTGTGTGCATTTCGCACTATAAATAGTTTGATTATCTTAGACCATATCACTCGCTGAAACGATAAAGGGAAGAGTTAAGAAACTTGTACCCCTTAAAATTAATCATAATATTCTCTTAGTAGCGTACAATCTACCCAGCCGCATTTAACTAGAGTATGACATCCACCTTTATTTTTCTGATATGTAACCCGAGTCTAAGAGGCGATAAATGTTTGATGACGATGATGTTGCAATTTCCTGTTGTTTAAGCGTAACATCACGCCTGTACTCACCGAAGGGGTTGGCAAGAAAGTACACTACGCTCCCACGATTGACCAGTTATTTTCTACATCCTTTGGTGAAATACAAACGTGGTGCTATGTTACCTAGCCTTTACGAGAATATAACAGCGATCGCAACATTTATTTGAAAATAAAGGTCTCAACAGTTAAATTAACAAAAGGTATCGGTCCAGACAGTCAATCACGGGAACGGAAAAAACAAGTCGCTCGCTGGGTCTTTTCGTGAACTACGGTCTATTTCCCTTCGTATTTCCTGCTGGGAGGGTTTAAGCGTCGTGCAGGGCTGACTGTGATGAGCTTTAAAATGTTGTAATATCGTAAGGGTTCTAAGGTCGTGAGGGACATAAAGTCGTTGAGGTCGTAAGGTTGTGAGTCGGAACGTGTTCATCACCTCTGATTAATTTGCCTAACCTATTTCCAAATTTACCTAATGTATTTCCAAACTATACTTGTAATCTGGTGACGAATCAAGCAGATTAACTACAGATTGGTTCCTTGAAATTCCCAATTAATGTATTGAATAGATAAAACATATTCTTGTACCTCACTTCTCACGGCACTTGTAACACACAACACTAAATTTGTCAAAATTAAACGTCAGTATTACACCTAAACGATTTGGCCTTGACGGCTTAAGGAGTGTCCAAGGAGGGAATATTCTACCATCTTAGGCTTGACCAGTGTGGCAGAGAATATTCTTAGCTTCTCTCATTCAGAGAAGAACTAGAAGTAGATAGTACTAAAAGGTGCTAGATAATGGAATGACATAATTGTCGATGACGTTGTTAGCTTTTCTTACAAAATGATCACCATACAATCCTCTGTCGCCATATTGAAATGTTCGGCTGTTTCCGCTATTCTTCGGCAGACTTCGAATCACGTGTGACGCGGACATCACGTTTTTCATTAGCGGGTGTTTGTCGGCAATCAAACTCCTCTTCGGATTACGAGAGTTACGAGG
The DNA here is from genome assembly GCA_018245835.1 of Mysoria sejanus stolli. NCBI lineage: Eukaryota > Metazoa > Arthropoda > Insecta > Lepidoptera > Hesperiidae > Mysarbia > Mysarbia sejanus. Next base: position 9,206 of record DWEJ01003325.1, on the reverse strand, counting down.
GCACCCGCGCCGGATCTATTTCAAGTTCGAAGATGAGAGATTACGTTACGTAAAGACGAAGCGTGTTGATCTCTTCTCGAGAGAGACGGGAGTAAAGGGAGGCCATGCAGTAGACCCTGTTTATTTTTCATGGTATTTAAATAGTCAATGAGCTTAGATTTTTGGAGACTTTGTAGGACTGTTATTTAGGTATTCTGACTGTGATGTAACAGACCTAACTCTTTTATGTAGGAATAAGAATATTTACTGTTGGAAACAAGGTACAAACCTTGATTTAAAAAAAAAAGGTTCGAGTCGTAGTTTAAAATTAAAAAACTAAAAGAATTGTTAAATAAATATTTCCTGTCAAGTATTTCCCTAACTTTCTTAATTATAGAAGTTTCAAGTTTATATACACAAAAGTTCATGAATATTAACTATACAAACGGAGGCCTTAACGCTAACGTAGCGACTTCTATCAATTAACCTTTAGATTGCATTAAATATTTAACAGTATTCACTATGATAACAGGACAACACAGAACTATAGAAGAAAGAAAATAATTCGTTACAATTTTACGAGTCTCCGCAACACTCTCACCCGCAGTACTTTAACTTAACTGGTGAAACATGGGAGTAGTATGCTCCTGGACCTACCCCTTTAACGACAAATAGGTATGATGTTTCACTGTACTCTGCGTACTAACTTATAAAATTTTCTAATATACTATTATATTACGACACTTAACCACCCCACGGACTCAAAATCAGCGCTCACAAACACCGGAATTAGAAATACGGCCGCACTGAGATCGACTTTCCGTCCACGTCGCTCAAATGAATGGAACCTTTTCGATTTCTTGCGAGCGGTCGCGGCCCGGTCTTCCGTTCGTTCCATTCACCGCAGAGAGCAAAAAAGAACGGTGCCTAATTGCTACGGCGCTTTCTGTGAAAGGGCTAATAAGTCAGCGGAACACGGACAACACACTTGCCCTTATAGGAATGATAAATGGAATTGTATATAGATTTTCGAAAAAGGTGTCCCTTTGGAAATTTCCCAAATGTTATATCGTGCTACAAAAGCGTTAAAACCCAAGAGACTTAATTAAATAAATCTTTTCTGTGCACTGAATGAAGTTTCATTCATTTAGAACGCATGATCCGAGCAGGTAGCAGTCCCCAACTCGTATGCCCACCATGAGGATTGTGGGCAAAACCACTCAGAGAAGGCATGTGTCAAGCAGTGGATTGTAATCAGCTGACGATGACGATGATTCGGTATTTTATAAAAAATTATATCATAGAGCTTTACCCGCTAACGACCTGATGCAGCGATATTTTAACGATAAACGCTAAAATTGATTCATAATACATCGTTACAATACATCATCAATTATTTAAACTACATCATCTATAGAATCTCTCAATTAAATTTAATCAAATTCAAATTCATATTCGAATGCCATTTATTCAAAATTGGTTCCATTGAATACTTATTGTACGTCAAAATGAAACTATCACCCACCCATGAAGAGAGCATTGTCTATTGAAGGAGAACGTCAGGTCTATTATAATGATAGAGATATTTGGCGCTCGGCCCTCACTGCCTACCACGCAAGCTACGCGGCATGACGATATATAATAATAATGAAGTGAACTTTTCCAGTTTCCTGGCCCGTCGCCACATCGTCCCACTGATAGGACGATACTCGTGAATGACAAATTACAAGAGCTCGCAGAGCACGAAATTGCTCCTCGGCCGGGAAAATTATTGAATTTCGTCATTTTTTATTAACGCCGGCCCGTTATTGCTAAGAAATTCGAAACTTCAGCCGTATTTCTTTAAGAGGCTACGTCGGACAATTTTCAGATTAATTGAGGAATATCATTCAAATCGCCATAAGAAGAAATATTGAATAATTTTTATTTATACATGTATAAAGGGGGATTTATTATGTTTTTTTATTATAAGTAGATAAAAATTGACTTTGTTGTTATTTAATTTAAATTGGTTTATTACGTAAATTAGGGTAACGTAGTACAATTTACCGTATAACAAATTATATGACGTCATATTTAGCGACCATAGTTTCAAATCGACGGCATATAACAATCTTTCTGTCATATAAAGTACTCGGTATTTTGTATCGAACTTCACTTCGTTTCTATGTAGTATTAATTTATTGCTATGTTTCAACTCGATTGTTGATTTTATATGCCGTACTATTTGCCAGTCCTTTTATTCATGTAACTGGTGAAACGTTGAAGTGTTGTATACTCGTCCGCCTACCTCTGTGGGAAACACGGGCGTGATACTACGGTTTTTATATTGCTTATAAAGTCTAATCAGTCTTTATAAAGTCTCTTATTTGATTTGTTTTCGAATGAATGTTCTTATCTTTCTTATTTCTTACATTGCCGTTCAGAAGTAAATCGATGATAAACATTTCTTTAAAAAGCTATCACAATCGTTATTGTGAATAATATTCTTTGAGCAGTAGATGTTTTATTTAATATAATTCAATGGATTTGTAACACATATTATATCAATATTATTTTCTGCTCTTCTTATCTAAGTACCTACCTAATCTCCAGCTCCTCCGTAAACGCAATATGCTTAAAAACGAGTAGAAATATTTCTCTTCGCCTATTGATGTATCGAAGTTTCTTGTTACTTTAATATTTCATTGTCGACAGGAAATTGAGCACTGCTACTACCACGGCACCGTGAAGGACTACCCCGGCGCCTCGGCTGCCTTCCACACGTGCAACGGAGTCTCCGGCGTCATCCACATCGGCAACGAGACCTTCGTCATCCATCCCTTCTACGGCGGAGATCTATCGGTCAGTAATGCATGCCTCAACGTAACCTCGAGAAGACTCCACATTTGTTGAGACCTTCGATAAAATAGTTAACCCCATGTTCGACAGTTAATTGATTTTGCTAAACACAATTTTGACGTTAATAATTTTGTAACACGAATTGTCAATAGATGGCGTTACTAGACCCAAAAAATAGACATTGTTACTAAGTTTAATTATTACTACGTCACATTACACACAAGAACATAAGATAAATACACTATTTTAATACTGGAAATGCCAATTTCCAATGACATTATTTCAGTATTCACACATAACCTAACACTCCTTTTATTGTTATTTAAGATAATAAAAAACAGAGAAGACTTGATAAAAATGTATTCATTCTTGATAAAAATGTATGTATTGTATTGTACGAAACCGTCATTGATAGATTTTTTTTCAGGCTATTTCGAAATTGCAGTAAATCGGAATCATTAAAATAGCGTGATTCATTTGGAATCAACAAAGATAGTTACAATAACTGTTTTATCTCTAACATTCACGTACAATTTTACATTTACCAAAGATTTAAAAAACATTTGAAAATGGCATCGTGATAGAAAATGAAATCGAGTTTCAAAATAGAATCATAAATCATTTTATCAATGTTATTAAGTTGTGTATATATATTTATCGCGCATATTTTATTTTTACTTGCTTTCTTTGAAAATAACAGTAACCCTTGCCACTCCGTAAGCCATTTTTACCCCTTGACGGCCATAAATCAAAACACAAAGCCTCTTATACCGCTAAGCTGACGCACCCATATTTTAACCCCCCTACAATCTACCTTAATTTAGTCAGTGTCGCGAATTTTTTTTTACGGGCCGTTTCGTCCACGTTATCATTATTCGCAAACAAAGGTCTCATCTGCAAATTATGATTTGTTGCTCAGTCGACCTGTTCTATCACGCAGGGCCGCCTGGTCCCAAAAGAAGACCAGGGACAGACAGCTGTTAAAGTACATGGATACAAATGTCTCAATACATAACTATAAATATGTGTATACATATGCAAATAATTTTTAACTCTAACACCAAAACAATTTTCGTGCTCGTGACACAATTTTTGTTCGGAGTGGGCATCAAGATTACAATCTCTAGCTTAGACAAGTATTCATTAACCACTAAATTAAATTAAATACCATATAAAATTATTTTTACACACACCTTAATTTTATGTGCGTGTATAATGCGTGCTCAACATTGGTATTAGACTAATTGGGTATTAAGTAACCTAGTTTGGTATTAGGACATCTAGATAGGTATTAAGTAACCTAGACTAGTATTTTGGTAATATAGATTCGTATTGGGTAATCTAAATTAATATTCTTCTTCTCCAAGTCGATAGCTGATCGTGAGTGATTAGCCATTATGGTGAAAGGATAAGCCATCGTGATGATTGTTATTAAGTAACTTAGATTCCATATCCATATCGACCCTTTTATCGTTCCACTGTTGGAACATGGGTCTCCTCTCAGAAAGAGAGGGTTAAGGCCATAGTCTACCACGCTAGCCAAATGCGGGTTGGCAGACTTCACACACCTTAGAGAACAGTTTTTTTTTCTTTTTTGACTCAAGATGTGCAGGTTTCCTCACGTTGTTTTCCTTCACCGAATAGCAATTGATATTTAAACTTAAAACGCACATTTTTAAGAGGTGTGCCAGAGATTTGAACCCGGTCTCCCGGCGTGAGAGGTCGAATTTCAAACCACTAGGCTATCACTGCATAACTTAGATTGCTCTTAGGTAACTTATATTGTTATTAGGTACCTTACACTAGTCCCGGTCACGAAAAATATTTGTCAATAAATAACACACGAAATACTTTATTTTTTTCGGTTTCAGGCAGATTAAACCTTTCACGAGCGTCCACGCGTCGGGCGCTGATCTAACCAGTCAGTTTCAGTTACAATAACATACACAGCGACGTTAAGTTTTCTCGATAGCCATCATCGCAGTTTGAACTATGGACATAACAATCGGTTTCGTTTGATAAATATCTTATAGTATACAATAAACAAAAGAAACGATTCCTTCTTCGAACAACTAAATTCAGAACTCTTCGTAACAGATGTGCATATAGGAAGAATCACATGTATGTATTCCAACTAAGCGCGTGAGCAGCGTAAGACGTAGGTACTGCCATGTTCAACTACCACGTAAGGGCGTAATGAAATAATGATAAGAATTGCGATAATAAAAGTAAAACAAATCTATTCTTGCGGTGGGTACTTTTATTTACGGTTCCCGGGTACGGTCAATAACAATCCTCATAAACATAAACAAACGCCGATTCAATTAACGGAACAACAAAAAATTGAACCATTCAGCGTTCAGCCAATTATTAGCATAAACTTTGCCAGCAGCGCCTTGTTATGGAAAGCTCACAGTCCAAACATGTTTACGTTTGATTTGCAACGCGATTCAATTCCGAATAGGCGGTGGGTTTGGTGTGTTTGTTAATTGATTTGTTTATTGTCTGTAAACAATCTGGGTAAAAAAAAAGGATTCATTAATCGTGGAAACCCACTTGCGTATTAATCAATTAAATCATTTTTTTTAATACACTGTGTACGTATGGTACTCGTAGTCGTACATACGAGTATACCGTACGAGGATACATTTTTTACATTACGTCGTTATTACAGTTTAATTTTAAAAACAAAATACAGGTTGGGTTAATGTTTAAAAGCAATATCGCTCCATTCATTAAATTTTCATTATTTTGTATTATTTTAATTGAGTTTTATTGCAATTTTATGAGTCGATCGGTTTAAAATTCATTTTATTTTCATCAGAGTTGGGACAAATTCGATTAATTCGTTTCATTTGGGTTCATTGAAAATATGCGCCATATGATGGGCGAATCATTAGTCACGATGGATCGTGATAGCTGGGTGCGACGTATTACAAACAAATGGGGCCGGCCATAAAGCGACTGTAATAATATTTTATTATTCAACTGCAAATAATAATTTTACACATACCGTGCGAGAATTTTGTATAGATTTTGGATAAAATTCTGCATTGGCTTCACCGTTCGGGGGAAACCCGTGGAAGAAACAGGCTTCCCTCTTAGCGAGCAGCTCATGTGCAGCAGTGGTCTGAGATGGATCGTTGATGTGAGTACTTGTTTATGAGATGTACACTTTAATTATTGCTTTATGCTTGAAAACTCTGGACAAATCTTCTATACGTAATATTTCTAATTTCTGTGATATACGAATATTACAGAGCAGTATAAACAACGCGACCACCAGAAATAAGACCACTAATTTTGACCATTTTCTGCGATTCATAAAAAATGCGTTAACGAAGCGTTGTAAATCTAGGAATATTTTGATTGCTCTTACAAGCGTTGTAATAATGAAAATATATGTGCCCGGTGTATGACAGTAGGCTGACCACCTACTCCATAGTGGGACGTAGACGTAACTGGTGAAACGTGGGAGTGTTCTGCATTCATCTGCCTACCTCTTCGGGGATTACAGGCGTGAAAGTACGCTTTTTTATAACAACTTAGTTTACTTTAACGCAATTCGTTATTGTATTACCTCAATCATTTACAAATTCAGGAACCGGTCAGTAGTTTCTGTGTGCTGAGCAACAGACAAACGGTAAGGAAGCTATGTCCATCAGTTACATTCTCCTCTTTTCTCATTTTCCCTTCACTCCTCGTGTCCTCTCTTTCTCATCTGTTCTTTTTAAGGTCAATTCAAGATTGGCTGGTCATTAGGTCGCCATTAACATTTACTAAAAGCACATAATGTTAATATATCGAGCGCTGTAAAAGCAAAGTTGGGAAGTTTGAAACGTTTTGAAGATAACTATTACACTCAACGTATAGGTAACAGTTATATTAGTTGAAAATTTCATATCAATAGAGGCATTAGTTGGAAAAGTTGCACATTGTTGAAAGCATTTGTAAATGTCTGTGTGGAACTGTTTGTGTGATATGGGGGAAAATAAATTTGAATTTCGAACATTCAGTGCATTCAAATCTTGATTCATTGAAACTAAAGGAAATTGGCACACAAAAATTGTGACGCTGAAACTGTTCCCTTATTCTTCCTCATGAACCTCTCTATTATTCTATTCCACTATTGGATAAAAATCTTCTTTCAGAATGAAAAGGGTTAAAGGAATAGTCTGCACGATGATTAATCATGGCTTGTTATAGAATTATTACGCTTTATTAAATCAAGCAGATATTACATCAAGAACTTTTGTTATTTCATTGTTGAACATGAGCCTCTGCTCATTAAAAATGCTTTAGAAATGCTTATCAAGTTCGGGTTTGAAAATTTTACACGCTTTAAGCAACATAAATATAGAAGCGTAAAGTGTAGGTTATTCCATGTTTTCCTTCACAATCACACCATGCTATGTTGTGTTGGAGCTGGATAAATGTTTGTCGTGTTTACAACTGAGCAAAGGAATTGCCACATTAATTAATAGAAAACAAATGATACCGCGGGGCGTGAATTATAAACTGCATCAGTGTAATATATGCTAGAACAGTAAGGTCTAAAGAGCGGGCGTACGCTCAACTTCTTCGTATATCTCATACAAACATCGCACAAACATCTCACCGCGGCACTCCACTTGGTCTTTGTGTCTATTGCAATTGGATTGAAATTCAAATTAATTGTTTTTGTGCGTTAGTTACTACGTTCTATATACGAATGCGAAGTATAGCCCAGGCATCCGTGAATGCGTATTATTAACAGCTCAACGCTATTCACGCTAGTTGCAACTGTACCGCTTTTGTGTTGACAAACGCCTGAAACATTAAAATGATATTATTACGTGTCTCTACGTACATATATGCTTATATTACTTATGCCTGGTGTATTTCAGACTTTGAACGATGCTAGAATTGGAATATCTTTTCTATCTAAATAATTTTATTTGTCATCTAGAATATTCGTTATGTACTTTCATAAAGGGATTCTTCATGTTTGGCTAGATGGAATGACTATTTGCAATAAAGATTCAAGCAGAAGCCAAAAGTTACAAGCCGAGGACAGGTTACAATGACGCTTATAAAAAGAAACTAATGCTTGGCAAACAACTGAAACAAGCTGATGACGATGAACGCAGAGCTTTCTGCGAGATTTTCAACACTTAATTTTTTAGTTAAATTCTCTTTTATCTTTTTATACATATATCCATAAAAGATGTAAAAAGTAACTCGCTCGTTACAAAATATCTCCATATAACCGAATCCTCTCCATATCTCTACATCTCTATCTATGAATCCTCTCCATATATACACTGCAGATCTGAAAAACGAGTCTTACCAGTTTCGAAATACCCAGTCATGGTGCTGAGTGATTAATGTAAGACGGAATGCAGTGAGCTGGCCTCGCCAATCCTGCAAGTAATGTCCATTTGTAACTGACTTGTTCGGAACATCCAATGCTCAGCCGAGACGTTTGGAACTATACGATATGCTTAAAATGTTAGACTAACTAACTTTTTTATCGTCCACTGTTACAAAACTCCCATATGTAGGTATAATTCTCAACTCCCAAGTCGTACCCACGATTTTTTCACGCGGTAATTTATTTTGGGTGAGTTTTTTGTAAACCGTAATACGTGTTTTCGCAACGATTAATCTATATCCACGACAAGTTCAATCAAAATCGGTCTGCTAATCGTCGACCCGTGTATTTTTAATAAATATAACTTTAATTTTAAACTATTCAAGACGCCGAAATAAGAACTTTCTAGGCAAGTGTGAAACATTGTATGCTATAGCTCGGTTTCCATTAGGCGAGACTGTAGTTAAATTCGAACGTATTGCTGTTATAAACAGATCGCCTGAGATACTTTTGCATAAATAAAATTTTTGTAATCATTTACTTAGTTCCAAAATTAATATTATAATCTACTTGCCTTGTAACAATCAAGAAATAAAAGTGAGATTTTTTTTTAAATGTTAGTTGACTTTCTTCCAATGCCCACAACTGGTTCTGATACTCCTTTCTTTAATTCAGTTTTCATGTAAAATTCCATTTCCGGGTCGGACATACAATTACTGGGTTTTCCTAACTTGAAATTGTCAGTAGTAGCACGGACTCTAGATGTGTGACCGGTGTCTCGCAATAGACGGATATTTTATTATTTAGGACATACACCAAAACTGGTGACAAGTAAGAGTACAGCATCACACTCCTGCCTGCCCATCCCTTCAAGCAAATATGGCTGTGTTGTCGTACCATGTTAGTTTCCATTTTTAAAATTTTATTTACGCTGTCTTTAGTCTCATTTCGTTACGCACGATTACAATCCATTATTGTCCCGAGCTGGCTGTAATTCCGTTAGGGGCATATTAAATCACAGTGACGTCACCAC
>DWEJ01003324.1:0-10531 GCA_018245835.1 Mysoria sejanus stolli | reverse complement strand
ACTTTCTAGAAAATTTCCTAGAAAATTTCTAAATTAGAAAAACTCTTTTATAGTGTTCGACCCGGGAATCGAACCCGAGACCTCCCGATCGGCAGTCGTACTTGCAACCAACACGACCAACGAGGCAGTCACCAACACGACCAACGAGGCAGTTATAACTTATATTATACATATACAAATTGCATCGTTTCTTTTTCTCTGTTGCATAATAGCGAAGAGTAATTAAGTCGTTTTAGATCGTTATAGTGCTATTTTTATAGAAAGTCAAAAAATAGGTAGCATATTAGGCATAGTTAAATAGACATATTGTAATAAATAAGCCATATAGCCGTAGTGCATATTTACGAAATAGAATTTCAAAGCGAAATAACTTTGTATATGTGTCGGGAGATATGAATCCGGTTTAGCCAGATGCAATTCGAAATCTGGACCAACATGACTGACCGTTTGTGACATTTACTGTTGAGTCATGACGAACGGGTGTGATCCATAATTGTAGCCCCAAATATGGACCTAATTAAAAATGTGATAAGTATATTTGTTGTTGTGACGTAGTTACCGTTTCTGTTCTCGCCTGGCGGTCGGAAAGAGTGACATGTCTCCGAAACCAGCATTCATATACGAAAATGACGTATACAAAAAGTAAGCCAGGTTTGTAAGGATAGAAATAAATGGTACTTTGTGTCCTCTGCCTACCTCGCGAAGGACATGACACGATAATGTAATAATAATTTCTGGTCATATTTTGAGTGAAGTAATATGTAGTATAAAGTTAACTCAGCAAAGTTCAGAATGCCGGGCCTCATATCTGCTGCTAGTACTATTTGTAGAACATTCCATTTCATTCTAGGACATTCTCGAACTCTGACAAAACTCAACGTAATAATGTCTCAAGCGACTGTCTCGACGGCGAAATGTGGTTTTGAACACGTTTCCGACTACGACATGTACCAGCCGTCATTAACCAGCATGAAGGTGCAATAACCAACAACACTGTTGCGATTATTCTTCAATTTGCAACAGTTAGGCACCTGTTTCACAATACCGTACAACTGTTCCACTGACCACAGAGTCCGTTCGCGCGATTATATGCCTTATTGCATACAAGTTAAATGCACAATTCCGTGGCGGCATCCGAAACAAGTTTCGCTCCAATACGCTGAAGTAATCATTACCATGAAAGTACGTTCAATTAGAGTAAACGCTATGATTAGTGATTGAGCTGTATGTGAACTGAATACCACGTGCTTTTTAAGCCAGTAAGCTCTACTATCGGTTATTTGTCACATTAATTATAAAGTTGGAACTGTTTCAATAGGGGTGTCGTAAAAATAAGCACCAAATCCTAAGAGGCCTACATATTAGTCAATCTTTATTGAAATAATGTTCAGTCATAATTTATTTTCATTGTAAAACACTTGCTTTAAAAAGGGATTAAATTTTTACCTATACAGTGATTCTTTTCTACTGCTAGGCTTCGTGTACGTTATTGTTGTTATAATAAGTTGTTGATTTATTGGATTAAAGGATATTTATAAAACTTTTTTTAATTTGAATAGCAAATTATTCAGATATATGTATACTATAACTGTGTGATGAATCCAGTTAACTAGCGGCCAATCCCCACTTGGCAATCATGGCAAATTACGTTGTCAATGAGATCCGCCAAAGAGATCCGTGAAATAATCTAATAATTTATCATATTTATATTATACACAGTCACGAAACGTTTATTAGTAAAGCTGTATTACCATAATATTTGAATAGGCATGCTTGTACATGCATGAGCTATGCATAAAACACACCACCGAGAACCATAGTAAAAAATGCTGAACCTAATTAGGTTACGTCAGCAAAAAGTCATTCGCCTTACTTCTCGTGAGCTAGAGCATGCTTGGGTTAGTTTCGTTAACTGTATTAACTATTAATCAATAAATCATTAAAAACTGCAACGGTCAGAATATTCATAATATTATACGTAACGGTCCCTCCTAAAATATTCACCTGTTATTGGGAATGATCCCGAACAGAGTATCAATATATTGAGACCTGACATCATTGAATTTAGAGATTCAGTTTGAGTACAATTTTAAGGTCATCCTCTTCCATGGAATGCTGAGACATATAATTTTTCATGAGTGTTTATATAGAATACAATTCGGAATGTAAATACATTGTACTAAATTCATAGAACACAATCTTTTGAATAGCCCGAATTGAATATTGAGTTAACCGTTAAATTCTGACTCCGGCTTACCTGACGGAGGTCGCTCCTTCGGGTAGCAGATGCGGAACAGGCCGCGCGTCCTCGTGTAGAAATAGTATTTGCTGTTCAGGCTCTCCAGGATCGCCTTCGAGTTCGAGTTCACGTCCGTGTTCTCCGTCACGCGGTTCTGCAACAACGGTAGCAACAACTTCAGATAGATCCAGCTATGGACAATGCTGGATACGACAAGCCGAAAGCAGGACGCGAGGCAGGTTGATCATGATGAGATGAGCGTATACAGTAACATATTCTACCTATAATGATGATGCCACATTTTATTCTATTTATATATAAGTTGTATTAGACTATCGTTAATCTTTTTGAAGGTCAATCAAGCCGGATTGTGTTCAGACAGTAAAATGTCATATTTCTTGGATGCTAACTTGAACAATGCTAACAATGCTAATCTGTACGACGAAATATAAATATCTGTAAAATCTTTACAATAAACCTGTGTATGAAATCTGTATAATGAAACCAATGGTTTTTATATATCTCGTATACATACGAGTACATCCCCAGCCCAGTAATTACTTTTTACATTTTTGGAACATTACTAGCTATGCCCGCAACTTCTTACGCGTGTACTTTTTTTATTACTAATTTTAAAATAAAAGTAGTCCAAGTTACTCCTTATTAGATAAATAAGCTATCTGTCAGTGAAAGGACTTTGACTGGCCCGTTGGTGCAAAGGTTAGTGAACCTGACCGTTGCGCCGGGGGTCGTAGGTTCGATTCCCACTACAGAATATATATTTGTGTGATGAGCACAAGTATTTGTTCTGTATGAGTGTTAAAAAATATATCTATTTAAGTATATATTTATATGTTATTATATATGTAGTGTATCAGCCGTCTGGTTACCATAATACAAGCTCTGTTGACGCTTAGTTTAGGATTAGACGGCCGTGTGTGGAGATGTCCTAAGATATTTATTTATTATTTATTAAAGGCCTGGAAAATCGGACCACCATTTCCAGAGATTAGCCAGAACAAACAGACGAACACAGATAAATTGGAAAAAAATGTTATTTTGGTACCTGTACCGTGCATACATACGCATTTAGTAAAAAGCGGTTATTTAATATTATAAACAGACATTCCAAATTTTATTAATTGTATAAAATATTTTATTACTTAGCACATAGTACTAGGTGGCATGTTAAAATATTCAATAATAATACTAATGTGAACATCATTGGAATACCATCTGAATCGATTTGCATGTTCCGACGTCAGCCAGTATGTACAACGCAGTGGCCGATACAAAGGATAATAAAATTACAGCAACCGGTTCTATTCCGGCATTCTTGGCGGGTGCAACACGGCGCAGTTCTGTTAATGTTAGCTATGATAATCGGTTTAGAGAGGCTCTGTTTTAACATTTTCGAATAATTATTGCAAAGGATATTATGATTTCAAAGATAATTAGAAAAAGCTGAATTGTTTGTAAAATTAAATACACAATAACGCGATCTTTTGTCTAGACACCGCCTATGTGTTATCTAGATCGTTCTTTTTATAATTTCAATCCAAATCCGTTCAACTGTTTCACGGTGAAATAGTAACAAAGAGTTCAAAAAACACTTTTATTATTATCAATTCGTAGAGCCGGTATAAAGATATTAGTTATTCAATAGCCAGTACTTTGTTTTAATGTTAATTATTATTACATTTTCGTTCGTTATCGGTCCTCACTAATGTAATTTTAATTGTTCATTCATAGCTATGTACTTTGTAACAAATTTTTTATAACAAATTTCAAATATAACTAATAGTCATAATTCAAATATTTTTTGATTTCAATAATTCTATTTTAATTACTAATAAATATTTTCGATGATTACCCAATATGTTGTTAGTCTGGTTTCCGTCCAGTGTATCTTTTGTTGGTGCAGGTATGCATTCAGAGTACGCTTAAATTGTTGCGAAATATTCGACATTAGGAATTCATAACAGCTTTAACACTCACTTCTGTCTGGTCGATGGAATTTATGCATTTCTTATGCTAGTGTTGGATACAATTTGGACCAAAATAATATTTTAACACAAATAATAGGTGTGGAATATTATTAAAACGAAATAAAAAAATAGTAGCAATTATATTACTATTCGTGTCGAGGCGGTAAGAATATATTCCCAGAACTCGCGCCAGGATACCGCGTGTGGTAAGAGGAGACTGAACCCGGCGCTGACAGATCGCGGTGCGGCGCGGTGTGGCGCGGTGTGGCGCGGTCTGTCTAGACACAGCTACATGACCCGGCCGCCTATGTGCAGCAGCGTAGTTGGTGCGAGGACCTGTGCTCTACGATCCTCAATCCAAATATCCAGCGTGGGAATTATGATGAATAGGCTGATGATTATATGTGTACAATAAAATACGTAACATCACGCCTGTAATCCCCGAAGAGGTAGGCAAAATGCAGAACACTGCCACGTTTTCACCAGTTACATCTACGTCCCTTTATGGAATAGGTGGTGAGTCTATTACCATACACCTGGCACATATCCAGACTACGAGTCATTACTAGAAAGTCGACGTTTTAGATAAATCCAATAGAACGCGACCCGGGATTTGAACCTAGGACGTCTCGATCGGTAATCGCGCACGCAACCAACACGACCAACGAGGCAGTAAACGATTGTAAATATAACATTTATTCAGTTTCGCTATCGATCAACACTCCGATGACAGTTACCGACTGTCACGATTGCCATGCTCGTTGAAGCTATAAGCGCATCAATGCTACCTTGAAATGAAAGTAGTTTACATGTTAGCGGAAAACGTCTGGACGATTATCGTTTGATCGATTGTGGTGCTTTCTCATATATGTATTATATAGAAGAGTTTCTTGTTAATGACGGGTATATGACAAACAAAAATGTTTGAGAGTATTATCGACAGGATTTAGATCACTCGGCGATTAATATCACGAGACACGGCGAAGAGAGAGACAGTAGGACACGTTCCGACGTAGTCTTTTAATAATTGTATAATTATATTGTATAATTGTATATTATTGCAAAAAAATTAAAGACGCTAGAATGCGCGATTGAGTCATCGTTAATTGTCGAAAAACAATAGTAAGTACAATTTAAAATTTTTACAATTCAGATTCAGATCTCACTATCTTCGAGGTAATCTGGTGATGGTTTAGATAGATTGGTGCACATTTCCGCCTTGAACTCCATATGTATTGGGTCCTAGTCTTAACACTTAAATTTAACTTTAAAAATTTATGTGCGCTTTTTAAATTAAACGCTATTACATATCACCGTAAAGGTATTTGATATAAGAAACCTTAACGCATATGTAAAATAATGAAGTCTACCAACTAGCCTTTGATGAGCGTAGCTTGCTAAGGCTTTTCTCATTTTAAAAGGACAATCAATAGTGGTCTAAAATTATAAAATCAATCGCTGATATGGGCAATGATGATGATGACCATAATAAATCACTTGCGACTTCAGTTCATGTAAATTATTTTGGGTTCTTTTAACACATACGTACATATTTTCAGTCGGGTCCCTTGTAGAGTAGGCACAGAGCACGGAGTCTCAAACACCTCTACTCTTAGAGACCTGCTACTCTTCTTTTAAATTCTTTTAATGTACTACCGAATATACAAAAAATAATATTGCCTGAATAATAAATATAGAAATAAATATTATCAAACAATTAAACTAATGGACACAACAATAAAGTACTAAGAGCCTATTTTAAGGTAACCTAGACTGTATATTTACACATATACTTATTGCCCCAGCCATATAGCGATCAAATCATAATAATTGCTAATCATACAAATCTTTATCCAAGATTGGTAAAGAACCCACAACCCCCGACTCAGCAGTCATCAGGCCCGTAAATCTATTACGAAACCACTTTTTAATATGATTGATTTCAACATGAATATCTTGCACACCGCTAGAGATCTCAACAATGGTTATATCACAGCATAGACGTCAATAGTGTATGAGGTTAACGCGTCTACGCGGAAACCGGTTCCAATCGCTCGATCACTTCCCGAGGGGGAAGATGCAGGTATCTCGGTGGCGGCGCTCATTTGTTATTGGAAATGTTCTATGCTGTGTATATGTACGTGTGCATGTGTGCGTGCTGTGCTACACATGATGTCCTCCATGTGTGAGTGCTACCATAATGTTTAGATTTTGAATTGTGAGCGCTTCACTCTGTACGTGTGATGTGCTTGTGTGCGTTAAGTAAGAATAATGTTAGGATTTTAAATTTATTATTAGCCGACAAAACGTTTAACTAAGTTGCCAGTACATAAAAATATGGAGGAAATGTGGGGAAATGTTACGTACGCTAAGTTCAGTCTATTCGAAGTTTTATAATCTGCGGTGTAGCGCTGTGTGAGGTGTGGTTGCGTAATTTTTTGTCTGTGCCAGTTGCTGTAATTACCACTTTTTGTATGGACAAGGAAAATACAAATTCCCATATAGCTGTTAATCTTGTTGCGATGAAGTGTTTCTAGGAAATAATATTGTCATGTACCTATGGAAAGTTCTTGTCTCTCCATAGTATATTAGTCAGAGGTGGGTTTGTACACCTTGTGTTGTTTACTATATAAATATAGCCAAAAGAAACTGATGTCCCTGCTACTGAAGGAAGGTGTTTAAACTTCAACATATAACTAATACATGCATACATATGATTAAATAGTTTAGTTCAAATGTTTTCCGGAATATCCCAAAAGTAAAAAAATAGATAGATAAAGGTGATAAAGTAAAACAAATATTTTGAGTTTATAACATGCATGAAAACATTGTGTTTCCAAGCGTCTTTCTTTATTCAAACTTGATGGTCATACGCTTGAAATCTAAGCCAACCAGTGTTCGAAGGTGTTACGTTCAAGTGTAACCCGGCCACCGAAATTTATTCGTGTTATGAGCACATACAACTATAGTCGTGCAAAAAACAGACAATATTAATAATAACACACGACAGATGTTGCCGTCGAGTTAAATTTCAAAACGTGAAAGATACATGACACTTTTAAAAACATTTACGTATTATATTTCACAGGTATAAGTTGGTTAAAATTTGATACCGTGCCGTTTCAAATTCGAACCGACGATGCGTAAAACTGATGCGCCGCGAGCTGAGCTACCTGATGTTTGTGTACTCAGTTACTTCCTCCAACAGCTGGTGTTTCCAAAAACGTGTACATTTTGATATTGTTGTCCTTAAGAGTATAACGGAAACATGGTCATATTAAATTAACCCTTGACGAAGTATTTACCTTAACAACTATTCTATATAATCTATTGGATACTGATATATTGTCATTTACGATTTAAAATCTAGGATTCCATGCATCCATCAGCCTTTGTAATCCTACTGCTGGACATAGACCTCCTCTAAAAGTCATCATACCATCAGGCCCTGGACTAATGCCGTTTCTGTTTGAGATTAGACTTTTTCAATTTATTTATTCACTCATTCATTCAAACACTAATTTTAACGTAAAAAAACACTATTTTAATTTTAATAAATAATAATACATGTGACCTATATAAATCAATGCACATAAAAAAAGTCGTAGAACGTATAAATCATTCGTATCAACAATAAATAGTTCGTCGTTCTGTTAACTTAACACAATAACTTCATTACCAGAACTAGAAAACTAATTTCGACACGTCAATTACATAGTCTTTTTTGTTGTGATAAAACAAATCCTATTGGATTCCCACGCGGGCAACAGGTCGCACGGTTCGGTCGCCAGTTTATATCGTAGTGCAACAAGCATAAGAACCTTTGTCACTTTTAACGTGTAACTCGCAGAAATAACAAGGTACCTTGCTATGATAACGTAATATCGAGGTACTATCCGCAAAACAAGCTTTGATCAAATTTGTCAATTTTTAAAAAATTTACCTCACGCCTGTTGAGAGGAGAGGAGAGGAGAGGAGAGGAGAGGAGAGGAGAGGCAGAGGAGTGTAGTTCGCTCTCACGTTTCATTAATTACCTTTACATTTAGCTATAGAATAGAAGGTGAATCTATTACTATATGCCAGGCATATATCTTATCTTATAACCAAATCAAGTTCTTAATTTATTTTACCATAAAACCATCACACACCTATGTAACGATAGTTAAGTTACTGTCCGTGTTGGAAACACAATACGCCTTTTAGATATGATAAGTACCGTAGGCGGATTCAAAAGCGGAAAGCGAAGATCATTTTTCGCAAGTGCCAAGTTAATGTCTGCTTGTTATAAAGTTTTTTTTCTCCATTTATCTAGAATTGCGCCGAGTCGTCAGCGATCGGCCACCGGAGCGAGACGTTCCTTCAACCCGAGTTCATCGCTCGTAGTTTTTATCGAATCAACTATCAGATTGCAATAATCAATGGGAAAGCTAATGAAAGCTTACTGCAATTGTTTACATGTAATGTGCACATCGAATTGTTACGAAGACATTATTGTTAAATAATTCTCCATACTCGTAATAATATTAAGCGTTCTGACTATTATCATCATTATTCTAGTATTAGGCCCCTCCGATAGCACGCCACCGATTACGACCTTCAGCTCTTCGTTTCCAATCACGATTGATTCGCATCGCATCCATATCGCATTGATTGTATGTAGTCTTTATAATTGTCAAAGTCATATTTATAATTGTCATCAATATACTACAATGTACGCTATAATATAAAGCTGTGATGATTATTATTTACTTTTATTACGATTATACCATTACTACAACTCTCTTAGGGGGTAAAGACATCCAAGCAGATATCGCTAATCCTTATAGACTTCTTGATGCTTCTAAAGCATAGGTTCTCAAACTTATTTAACCTCCATTTGAAACGCTTCACGCCCCCTCTGAAAGCCCTCAACGGCCTCAACTTGGCGTGATCGCCCAATTTGTGATACTGTTCTAAATCGATGATTCTCACTAAACACGAAACGATCTAAATATCAACTCATACCACACAAAAACTGGCGGCGCCGCGAGCCGCGTGCGGTGTCGCGGCTAATGGCCGATGTGAAGCGACCACAAAAACATCACGTACGACTTAATAATGCACATTCCTGGTTTATCATTATCATTAGCTAATGACATTTGCGGGTGTAAAGATGACAGATGTGTTTCAATATTCCTAAATAAAGTCTAAAATATTTAGTTCGAATGAGCAGCTTTTTATTATGTGTAGCTCTTTTTATTATGTGTAGAAAAACGCCTGAATTAGGACACAGGAATTTTTTTGAATTTTTTTACTCGTGATATTTGTTCATCTGACAACAATCTGACATCAACCAGATCTAACATAATTACCATAATAATTGTCATTCATTCATTCATAATCCATCAATTCACACAATAGACGAACTTAATATATTTTATTCTACAACACATTCTAGCAATCAATATATTACACACATGAAAACAAAAATAGATTCTAATTAATAACGTCACACATTTCAGCGACTACTTTCACCAAAGATACCAACTTGTTCGCCTGTAATCAAGGCTCATTGTGTGGCTACTTTCGCTCCAAGTATCCGAGCGCCATCCGCCGCTAATAGGATATTACACAAATTTCATTATTATTAGGTTAGAATTTCATTGTTTATTGTGTATCTTTTTATCTTTACGCCTGCATTCCCCGAAGCGTTACGAAGAGGAGTGTACACTTCAGAGATCCAGATAATATGAAATACGATAAAAAGCAATGAACTAAGTCAAAACTAAGTCAGATCTGTAAGCATAGAAATATGTAAATGTGTGCTCTCTGTCTGCTCCACATTGGACCTGCCGTGATATATAATAATAGTAAGAAATATTACTAATACAATATGCTGTATAGCAATGTGCTTATTCCCAATTTCACGTGACGTTAAACAACTGGTGAAAAGGAACATTACACTGCCCTGCTTACCGCTTCGGAAGATTACAAGCGTAATGTCATGTTTTTTATTAAAATATTTATGTACACACTGCGTAATTAAGCGAAGTGCAAAGTTTGCGTTGTACGTTTAACATATCCTCGTGCCAAGGGCTCGTTGACATCTTTTGTGCGGTACAATCACTTCGTTGAAGAAAGGATGCAAAATGTATAAATACAACCAAGTATTTGTTGATTGTAACCAAGTTACCACTAATAGCATCCTGTGATTTACCACTTTAATTTTTGTAACTTCACGTCTGTAGTCCCCGAAGAGGTAGGCAGAGGAATGCAGAACATTCCCACGTTTCACCGGTTACGTTTACGTCCTACTATGGAATAG
>DWEJ01003323.1:0-10533 GCA_018245835.1 Mysoria sejanus stolli | reverse complement strand
AGGCTCACCACCTATTCCATAGTGGGACGTAAACGTAACCGGTGAAACGTGGGAGTGTTCTGCATTCCTTTGCCTACGTCTTCGGGGATTACAGGCGTGAAGTTACGTTTTTTCTTAAATTGCACCTATTTTTATTAAAGTAAATTAGGGAAAAATTGGAAGGATACCTTATCATTACACGTTTTCTAGTGTTAATGAGTGCATTATGTTCCCTAAGGTTTGTGAAGCCTGCCTACCTTACCAGGAAAAAAATCGTATTCAGTAGCGATACAGCAGTACGATAGATGGTAATAAAACTGATAATATCCGTTTGGAATTAATTCTATCAAAATATTCGATGGTAAACAACATATTTCCATTTATTTTTTACAAATTCAAAAACGTGCGTAATTAAAGAGATTAAAAAACGTGTACCTAACTGTACATCCTAGCCAATCTTAAGTCTTATGTACCAATGCTTATTGTGGTTGTATATAATAAAAATATTTTTTTTTTAAACGAATAGAATAGCAAATGAGCGTGCAGAAGTCCCAATAGCGCCCATAGACCACAGAATGTCTAGTATCGTCTCAAACGCATTGTTATATTTGACTACTCAGATGGTCGCTTCTAGTGTATATGAACACGGTAAACCTTACCCGTGAGACCGAAACGCGAATTCTTATAGCAGAAATTACTTAACCGCCTAAATGGGTCAAACAGTGGTACTTCCTCGAGCAAACTGACATCGAGTAAGTAAAGTGACATAAAGTAAAACATTATGTAACACCACGACCGTATTTCTCCTCGGTGTGGTGCACTCCCACGATTCATCTTCTTCATACGTTCCACCATGGAGGGGGTGAGCCTATTGTACAGGGCAGAAATTCAGACTCCGTGCTAATACTGGGAATTTCAAGTCAGAAAACCCAACAAACATTGAGTGGTTTGGGATTTGAACCGTGGACTTTTTGATCAGCAGTTGTCCTTACACCTAACGAGGCAGTTAAGTATTACGATAAAGATGTTATTGTCCATGTTTACTTTTAAAAAAATCATTTAAAAATAATGAATCGAATCACATTCACAAGCCCCATCTTACGAAAGGTATTCATTACGTCCACTAGAAAATTAATGCATCGCCCGTCTGCTCTGTAATCACATTAAAAATTTAAGATTATTTACGTGCGCCAATACCGCGCCAGATAACTGAGTTACATACCGAAGGGGTAGTGAAGTATCAAAGGGGTAGCTCGAGGGCGAAAATTTCCACTTTCACCTGAGCAGCACAAAGAAAATTCTAAGGCGTTTTACTTCGTGTTTGGTTCAGAAATTTAATTATAGCGGGGCGCGCCACCCCCGGGGTGTAGGGGGTAAGAAGAAATATCGCTAAAGGGGTGAAGGGGGGGGGGAGGCGGGCGCTAAGTTTTTGGGGGCAAGGCAAACATTGTATTTACATATTATTTAAATATCCTTCGCTCATGCCGACGCTGTCTTGGGCTTTTATGTCTGTTCGGCTTAATATATTAGTTAAGATGGTATATTTTGTCAAAGTCGAATTCAAATTTAAAACATTTTATTACATTATGCGCGAACTTTCACATCTCATACACTGCAATAATCACGTATTACGTAAAGTATCACATGCCAATACTTAATACAACGCGTAAGTGTGGTGCAAAAGAGTAAGCGAAAAATGCAGGATGTAAAATCTCTCGGTATTAATTCATAGTGTTACTCATAGATTTCATAGTGTTCATCATAGATTTCATAGTGTTAGTCATATATTTCATAGTGTTAGTCATACATAAGATTAAGTGGAAAGGATAGCTGGTGTTACTTGTATGTAACTTACTTAGTTTCTGCTAATTGTACAATTTACAATTTTGTACATGCGTCATTATGTTTTTATGCGAACGCCCGATTGCCATTGCTACGAAGCTGCGACGATTGTACGAAATCATTCTATGAAGTACGTAAGTCGTAGCGATGCGCCTCAAATAGGAAAGTATTAGTCGTCAAAAAAGAAATTATATACTTATAATTGGTTCAGTGTTGTTCGAACCTGTCGGCTGAGCCGCGGTTTTCGGATCGATTCCCAGCGAGATAAATTCTTGTATGATAAGTATTCGTTCTGTGCCTGGATAGAAGATTATCTACATACATTCATATCTGTATATCAGCTATCTGATTTAAAATCAGATGTCTAGGTGTGAAATCGTCGCGAGATATTATTTGTTTTTAATATTATTTCTTTTTAATATTTGATTACATTAATATTTAATTACCACTGCACTTTATTCCTTCGCGAAGAAGCAGCTCTCGGTAAATTGAAAACCATTCCGATGTTATTTATTAGTTTGGTACCTAATTAAGAAACGTTTGATACAAACTAATTTTCGATATATACGATACGATATATACGAGTACATATGAAAACATGAATTAATAACTACATTCAACAATTTAAGGGAAGCAAAAAACACATTTTACAGCTGAATGTTAATCACATTTTATTTATATCAATATAATGTTAAAAATGAATATAGTAACCATCGCTTTGTCATACTGAAATAATTATAATCATGATCAACATTAATGATCTCACCTTAACTCTACAAACGTCTGTAGCCATATAATGAACCTGTCAAAGCTGCTTCGTGCTGATCAACTTTTAATATTATATACCTAAATAGCCGATAACTTTTGTAGAGATATGTTCTGGAGTGGAGATGGCTTGGCAAATGTAGAATAAAGACCTTCAACTAGGTAAACAAACAATATAGGTATTCAGTGGCTGGCAGCGGTTGGAAAGGAAGAGCTGAAGATCTGTGTTATGTTATTGGATAGACAATATCCAGCAGAGGACAGGAATTGACTGATAATGGTGCTAATATAAATAATTAAGAGTTCCCTGTCTGTTTATTGTCATCACTATGGCAATATTGTATCAGATACCAGACTAAGTCCGTACGTTGGCACCTTAAAAATTTAAAGGTCAACGATGCATGACAATAGGCTCACCACTTATTTCATAGTGGGACTTAAACATAACTGGTGAACGTGGGAGTATTCTACATTCCTTTGCCTACCTCTTCGGGGATTACAGCCGTGATGTTGCATTATGTTAAAGTTCAAACGAAGGGCCCGGTGTTTGACAATAGACTCATAGCTTATTCCGTGGTGGGGCGTATGAAATAACTGGTGAATTACGGGAGCACACTACTCTCCTCTGTCAACTCCATCCAGGAAACCCAAGCGTGATGTTGTTATATTAAATCTTAACGAACCGTTACCATACAAATTATTACGAAACTCGAAACCATTCGGTACCCGATTAATTAAATACTACGAGCGTTTGATATGTGCTATTATTATTATTATTTTATAAATTTCCCTTATAAAATTATTAATTTCTCTCGAGAAAGCTTTCTTACAAAGGCGGCTCGTAATTTGAACCGCACACGAGCGCACGTGACACGTACGTACAAACATACACACATGCGCGTGCAATTTAAGATGAATAATTATGTGGCAGCGCTGCCTCGGTACGCCGTGGAGGTCGCTGGGATACTGTGGATAAGACTTGTAAATAATTACTTTTGTAATGTACCGTATATTTTTGTTTCGTTTATTTTCGTTTGACATTGCCTAATGATTAATTTTTTTTATTTGATTTGACTTTTACTAATGATCTGTGAAAGTAAGTTCGTTTCTCCAGTATTATTTGTAATCGCAATAGTCGACTTGATTATTAAATAAAAGTAAATTTCCATTACATACTTCGCAGATATTTTAATACTTATAGGACTAAGATGCAATGTTTCGTGCCCAAGTTCATTTCCCGTCTATAATGAAGTCAATGAAGGCAATTAAAAATTATGTTACAGAGCGTCTTAGAATACCAGTAATATAGTATGGACATAGTGCAAACAGAATCACTAAGCAGGGATCCCATATACCGTTGACTATTTTTAACACTCTTATTGTCAATCACAGGAATGGTAATTCAATAGCGGTGTTTATTATCATTAATTTTTAACATATTATAACGCTAGTTCGTTTCCGTTACAGGCAGAGAGCATCCAGTGCTAAGTATCTTAATTTTTATTACTTACATTACCAAATAATAATTACATTAATATTAAAAATTAATAGTTACATTTGTACCAGTCATGTACATCGTCACGCCTATGACCCATCGGGGTAGGCATCAAGGATTTGCACTTAGCTGATTTATTTTTTCTCCTCTACATTAATTAAAGCAACAGTCGTATCCCCGATAACGCACCGTTGTCTCAAGAACGGTACCCTAAGAAAACACATACTACACTTATTTATCTACGGGGCCCCACTCTTTATGAAAGGAATGATTAATGTCTACCGGCATTAGGCCCTAACGAAGGGGGGCTCCCCATTCTAATTATTATTTGCACTTATAAGAGTTTTGAGAACTTCTGAGATAATATGAAATAATGGTAAAACTTACAGTGTGTGCGGGTGACGTTGTAAGGAATTTTGTTATCGTGTAAGTGTAATTAATAGACATGTTTTATTATATTTGAAAATGCTATAACGCCATTTTTTTCTTTCAAAGGGATAGGTAGAGACTAGGGAGCTATATCGAATGCGATCTGATGACATTTCTTTGGACTCTACTTTCATTACGTATTTGTTTATTGAATAGAAATAGTCTTGACATAGCCTATAAAATAAAATCAAATTAAGAGTAAATTATTATTAAGAAAATAACAGTTTTACCTGTACGGAAATATTTTGTAAATGGTTTTAAGTAGAGATTGTAATACAGCGCAAAATGTAGCAGGGTTATTTCGGAAAACTCGAAATACAAGTATAATCTTAGCTACTGCTTGCCATTTAAAATCTTGCTGGGCTGTACAGACTACCTGTCTTAGTATTAGACACATGTGTTATTAAGGAATACAAGTCGAGGAAAGAGTGCGATGGTTACTATTGATCCAACAAAATGTAAGAAGGTAAGAATGTACAAAGAAGAAGAACATAAAAGACGGAAAAAGAAGGAAAACACGCATCTGTATATTTATATAATATGATGTTATGTCTCGCCTGTAATCCCCGAATAGGTAGACAGAGGAATGCAGAACATGGGAATGTTTGTGGGAACGTGGGAACGTTTCACCAATTACGTTTACGTCCCACTATGGAATAGGTGGTGAGCCTATTTATATAACAGAGTAGAAGTGTTTATATAACAGGTTTGTTATGTATTTCCGTACAGGTTTTTATATTTGTGGCGGAATCTGTAGTTAAAGGGTAAGAGTATATGATTGAAACATTGTATTTATATGGTTTTGATGCCTCCTACACTTTTTACGATAAAATTCAATAAGTAAAAACTAAATAATGTCGGTGAAGTGACTGGAATATTGGACATACTCATACATTGCTGTAGAAGTAGTTACAGTCTATAATAATCTATATAGTTTCGGTAATCCTACTGCTCAGGGTTATGTTGGACCGCTTCGTGTTTGATTGTGCTTGTAACTACCATGTAATTGACACAATGGTAATTATGCATCCTAAGTTATATAGGGCAGTAGTAACAATATGTGTTTCGAAATAAAAGTATAAATGGAGCAAAAAGCTCATGCATGGCAGTCACGCTAATGCTAAAGCCTGTCTATTAAAAGTATACTTGACCTCGGCTTCTTTTATGACGTCTTCATTCTCGTGGACTTAAAATAAGGGAGAGTTTACTGTATGTAGACGTTACTAACCTGGAATGATCGTAGTCGATTACAACCCCATCTGTCTAACCTAATGGTAAATAGGTGTGACAATATACACACATATATAAAAAAAAACAAGATCATCAATAACTGTTATTAAATTCTTTTGTATCGTTCAAACTCGCACTTTTTGGATCATTATTTCATATGGAATTTATTTTTAAAGATTTTTTCGATGTTATTAAATAAATTAATAATTTCATCAAACATTTCTCAAAGCTACATATTAATCGTATAAGCGTACATAACTAGCTACGTGTATGTATGTACGTACGTTGAGTAATATTCAAAAGCGTGCGTGCCGAAGACGTGAACTAAGAACGTGGAGGGTTTTTTGCACAGAAAAGGTCTTAGGCGTCGTTAATTACTCGCCTAAGAAAAGTATATACAGCGTGCTATTTATTTGTGTTGCGTTTTTAAATATAGTTTACATAGTATTTGATATGTAGTGTTTGATAGTAATATGAATTTTATTAAGACTGAAATTATTTAGTTTCAACATATAAATGTTAAAGCATGTGCATTTATTTGTTGAAATGCATTTTGTATTAAGAGGTGTTCTAAAGTATTTCAAAATCTTTTTGCAAGCTATGCTGTTTACTGTCGCTACAATAATAAATCTCAGAGTTTTTTATGTGAACTGTATTATTTTTTTACACGTTCACTACTTTAATTAATTTTGTGCGAACCAAAATATCTAGCATAGAATTTTGCATAGTACGCTTAGAGATTAATTACGATGTATCGATATTTATTTAAAAATACATGCTGTATATAAAGGATTCGTCGAAGAAAACGTAGGCCGGGTTCCGTAGCAATTTATCACGGGGCGAGTTATATTAATGTGGATAAATGGGGCGTGGGGGGTGGGGGTGCGGGTTTCGAGGGGGGATGACGGACGAACACGCCTAAGATCCGCGTCTCGAGATCCGTCAAGCTGATTGGATTTTTTGCACCGGGGAAATTAATTTTCCTCGCTCGTTTATTTCGGGATTAACGGATACGATTTATATGTTTGTGAAGTTTAAACGACGCTGATAAGAGACTACAGGGAGTTCAAAATGATGGTAATTTTAAAAAGTCGATAGATTAGAATAGATTGAAATCTGTATAACTGAAAGAAATCATCTAGCTTACTATGTACCTTGATGTGATATTTAGCTTACCACTGTGTATGATGTATGTGTCAGCTCAGGGCGAAGCATGTGGTTTATTTTTTGTCAATAATGGTAAAGGGTCAATCGTTCTGACATTTTAGTTCATGCCTTCGTTTAGTTCGTGAGATCAGTTCGTTCAGTTTGTGAGATCGAGCATAAGGTATAGCTTGGGCTATAACACCATATGTTATGTTCATTTCTAAAACATGTACTCATGATATGTACGCTTACATATCTTATAACAATTATTGTATTTAGTGGAGGATCGATCCTACAATCATTGACTAACCCTTTAATTTCACTAACAATACTTATAATACAAGTTGTAATGGAGCAAAGTCAATATATTAATATCATCATAAGGATATTAATATCATCTTAAGGATCCACTGATGTCTTTGCAGGCAGAATACCCTCAAAGACATCAATAGATCATTAAATTTTGACAAACATCTTTTTATAAAAGTCCTGGGTTCAATGGGGTCGGACACTATAGAATTTTCCTAATTTAGATTATATAGTAGTGGTTCCAAGTCTTGATATATATCCGGTGCATGGAAATATTCTCATCACTTATTCCATATTGGGACGTAAATGTACCTAGTGAAACGTGGGTGTATACTATATTCCTCTGCCTACCTTTTTACAGGCGTGATGTTACTTTCTTAATATTTATATCACCTACATTATAGAATTTTGGACTCCAAATGTAATTAAAAATCTGTTTTACGCCAACCATTTCCAAATGTTTTAATGAAAGCTCATTAGCATTACTGACACCACCATATTCATACCCTACGACAGTTAGTTCGATAATAAATCTCAATCATTCTACTTTAAAGAATATCTATTTAAATTCTTCACATAAAACCAATATATAAATACTCGTAAACCTCTATTCATACATATTGTTATGGAACAAAAGGAACTTAATTAGCGTTGTAGATAGCTGATGGAACTTAGCGATGCTTTATTAGTGCGATAACAAACGCGTAATAAATATTAGCGCTGTCAATATATATGTATATAACTCGGCAAGTTATCTAGTTGTACGCCGCGGGGCTCGCAGGCGGGGGTCGGAAAGATGGCGGACTGTGGGCGGGAAAAACGCAGCCGTTTCTATGCTTGCAATTATACAGATAAGAAATAATTTGATTAAAGTATGACAACAAGCTTGCACCCTATTCGTGGATTATACTGCATTCCTCTATCCGCCTCTTCGGGAATTACAAGTGTAACGTTAGATTTGTTACTTGTTACTTTAAACACAATGATAGAAAGTTTCCTATTAAAAATAGAATAAATTTTTATCACGATTACTAACTACACAAACGATTGGAACCCGAACGGAACCATCCCTGTAAATTTCATGTCAAGACGTCGTATTTATGATGATGGATTATTTTCATGTATTTAAAAAACACAATAATAAAAATAAAGCCAAACAGCCATTGTTTGTTCGAAAGATCTTAAGTTAGACAATTAGAAAATAGTACCTGGGTCAGGTTCAATTATATTTTCTATATTACATTTGCTAGTTTCAATTTCTGTCAGTGTCTCGGAGTCGGGATTTGTGCCCGGTGTATGGCAACAGGGCCACCGTCTTTCACATGTTGGTACATAAATGAACTGCTGAAACTACACTCCTCTGTCTACTTGGCAGATCTGGCTAGATGTCTAGATGTTACGATTGAATAAAGCCGCGTCCAAACCGCAGCGTTTCCGTGTTCGCGTGCGTGCCGCGCGGTTCGCTTCCGTAATGAGCCGCGCACAACTTTCCGCACAGCCGCGAAAGTAGCAGGAAAACTTTAACGGCGTCTTCTTCGTGTGTTACGTCTGAAAATATTGATACTTGATAATTAATTTATCTCTTCATTAATATTTCATTTTTGAATTTTTTATATACTCATATACCCAAGTGTGAAGACGTATTCATATTTATCTATAGTCAATTCCTATTCAATATTAATTATGGTGAAGTCATAATCTATGTACATAAATACAGTGATGGAAATATTGGTTGTTCTAAAGATATCAGAATATCTCATTTTTTTATGTCTACCAATCAAATAAATGTTTTTTGCCATATTATAGATCAAATTAAATTCGTCTCTCTGCTCTCTGTCTACCCCGTAAGGTATTTGGAGTGATGGTTTAATTAAAACCTTATGTTGCATGCTATCGACTTAAATATGTGTACTAAGTGAAACGATTTATTCAAGTCTGACACCTGCTTCACAATCAGTAATAGGATCCATTAATACCTTTAATAGTCGTCCTCTACGAAATATTTTGCATTCAAATGCACCTTTAAAAATTTGAATACGTTACATCACGCATAAACGGGTTTAACCCTTCAAAGTTGTTTCCCACGCGTTGACCGCTGTCCGGTGTCATGGGTCACTTCGACCCCATAGATAAAACCCGTGTCTTAGAAGAAGTTTAATTTGTAAAAAAAACGAGTTTTCGTTCTCATGGATTCTTTTTGTATCTTTGTTATAGAGGTATAATGTGAAATGGTCACTCTAGACCATGAATTTTTGTGTGTATTTATAAATATTAGTATAGCCTTTGTTCGAAACTCGATAACTTATATTGTAAAAGAGATGAAATTCAACTTGTTTGAAGTTAAAGCACGTCTAAAAAACCGAGTAAGCAAATCAAAAAACTACGTATACCCGTTAAATGAGTGCCCAAAAAACCCTTAAAATGAATTACTTGAAAAAAGATTTCCGATGCCGGTACGTGTTATATGGGAGTCAACATCTAAAAATACAGTATGAGTCACACATAAGTAACGCATTATTTAATGAGTTAAATAAAAATACTTCTTAGAAGAAGCCATATATTATGTAATTATGTGTGAAAAACTGGGTAAAAAAAAACCGCTAGCGATAGAAACCAATGCAGCAGTAGTGTTTATACAACCGGAAGTAAACAGTTTTGGTGAAATTATTCCCCTTCATTATTTCCAAAACAGTTTTCTATCAAGAAACTTTAATTTTTAAGATACGACTTGTTGTAAACATTCTGCCTTTAATAGTTTCGTTCGTTAGTTTGTTTTTTTAAATATAACATAGTTTGAACAGTGATATCTCTGTTATAACGATATGGAACATTGAATTGATTTTGATTGGACCATGTATGGCAAAAAGTCTGAAAAGTATATCATATTTTATGAATAAAAGATATGACGTATTATGTTAGTCTTCTATGGGTAAATAGAAACAAAATTCATTCAGCAAGACATATTTTATTTTCGACGTTAAAAAACTAACATTAAATGAAGTAAAAAAATAACGTCGTTACGTAATAAAAGGACCAAGAGGTCTCGGTCGCTGTATACCGCGTTTGAGATAAATTTCGGAGCGTCAGTGAAATTTTAATAACTAATTTTCTTGTAGAACTCAGCCCGAGGCGGTACGTACTCGTATACCGAACGGGGTAGATACGACTCTATGTAGAGTATACATCGCATATAATATGTAGAGTCTTATTCTTTTATGTATAATCTAATGTATGGTAAGAGTAAATAGCAATTTTTTATATTAATTTTTGTAATGTCATTGAGTTATTATTTTTGTAGCAAAGATACTTTCCTATGTGGTTTCAATTTTAATCTTAGT
>DWEJ01003322.1:0-10534 GCA_018245835.1 Mysoria sejanus stolli | reverse complement strand
ATGCAGAACACTCCCACGTCTCACCGCATATGTTTTTACGTCCCACTATGGAATAGGTGGTGAGCCTATCGCCATCTTTCGGGCGCATATCCACACTTGTTGCCATTATAATTCATATAATTATTATAATAATCATAAATGTTAGTGTTACATAAGCCACGTGCCTGACAGAATAGGCACAGAGCTTCAAGTGTCATATATCTTTGCTGACAGAACTGCCGTGCTCCTTTTACAGTCCTCAAAAGTTTTTATTAATATTATTATCCATATTGAATTATTATTCAACTCTTTTCGCGCACGTCCGGCTTCCACCCGCCCGGTATCCGACCCGCTCCGACTTCCGCCCCCGCCTCGCCCAGCCCCGCTCACGTCCGACTTCTTGCTTCTGCCCGAAGGCGGGCGATCATTTTACTGTACTTTAACATACATAATAAATAAATAAATTTTACTCACAAGGGGTTTTAATCGATCGGTAGGTCGGTTTTGAAATTAAACATTTTACATTTAGACATACCAAAAACAAAAAAAAAGTTTTGATCGTTTTGGATCATCGTTTTTTTAAATACATTTCTTTTGTTACTTTGTTGTAAGATTAAAGAACAGAAAGTACCCGTAATTTTAGTAGTACGTATTTTATAAACTTCACAATGTCTGGAAAATGAAAACTATTTAACCTAAATGACATCCAAGCGAACTTCGGACGTCCATCTGGTTTTAATTATAATGGATACTCTAACAAAACCCAATTTCTAAAAGCTTTTCAAATAGCGAAATCCTTTACTAAGTGGTTCCATACAAACACAACTTCCATATAAAAGTTTGAGCCCGAAATCGATTAAAAATATTCGTAATCGATTTCGGGCTCAAACTTTTGTATGGAAGATCCGTTATTTTAATTCTTCTAAATATATTTCACTGAAATATTATTTGTGGAATTTTGCATAAATTTAAAATAATTCATTGCGGGCAGTACCCAGCTGGATTTATTTGCCGCTTCCTCCACCCTCCATGCCTAATCCGGAAGCACGCGTGAACCTTTTGAATAGAGATGAATTTTCTAGGAAAAATCACGACCTACCTAAATATGTACTACTTAACATCATACTTTCAATTAGTCAAGATAATGAAACGTGTTTAAATCATAAATTATGATCTAAGTTTTAGGAGAAATTCATTTCCCATTTTCCCTGAAACTAAACGGTTACTTGTTTTGGGAATGGTACAATCAAATGGACAATATTATTTCCGATTATGTCATAATGAGATATTCGCTCAATTTCTAAGCCGGGACCAGTTTGTTGTCTCTCTCTTCACGACGTAAGCAGATTTCGTCCTAAATGTGCTTACCATTGTATACCGTTTCCGACCAAATTTGATTGAATGGTTATTGGAGTTGCAAATCGAGAGTATTCGACGCTGAGAAAGCAAACGTGAACTCTAATTGATCATTCGTTTCGTTCGTTCGTTCAATGGAATGTGTTTTTTTATATATTTAACGGAGCAATCAGGCAGACGAATCATCTATTGCACAGTGTAACGCTAGATTACTTTCCGATGTTTTACTGATTTTTAAAGAACTTTTTACTGATTTTTAAAGAACGGGATGACATTGTCGTTGGTCTAGTAACTTTTAGTGAGACTGCTGATCAAGACGTCTTTCTTAACTTCCAAATTTTTCCCAAAGTTTTTTCCTAAAAATTTCCCAAAACTTCCCGAATTCCTAATGGTAGCACGTAGGCTAGAATTGTGCCATAATGTACGTCATTTAGTTCACCCCTATGCAATAGGTAGGTATATATGATATGAATGTAAGATTACATTTAAGTGTTACAATCGTATATCTGTCCGGGAAACAGGCGTTAATTATTGTTATCATGAAATAAACCTAATATATATTACCATACAGCACATTTATTTTTGGATTGAATTTGAATTTAGCACGTATGTATATGCGTGAACTGTCGCTGACGAACTGATTGATGTCGTTACAGATCTGCTTGTCAACGACATTTATTTATATGTGACCCTTAAACTGCTCAGACGGGAACAGTCAGTAATATTTTCATTTCGTAAATATTACATCACTAGTTTTATTAACAATGTATTTTACGTGCACATGAAAAAAGATTTAAATAATCAGAAGCAAAAATATATTTTGCTTATAATTTTATTTGTGTAAGCCATGTTAGTCGTTTCACTGCTTTAAGCTAAAATATACAAATTGTATATCTGGGTTACTAAAGCGAGATATATAGTTGACTATGTGAAAAATCGTTGTTTTTTTAAAACTGTAATAACTGATTGTTGACAACAGGCATATGCTTAATACCTTTATGTGAAATTGAGATTTTGTAAGCTTTCTTAGTAGATTAGGGCGTTAGGTGTCTAAAATTAAAACTTAAGTCCAGTCCAGTTCTGTCCAGTAGTTTTCTGTTATGCGCACACAGTGACAGGTCACTATGATTTTATTTAAATGGATACTAAGTTACATTTAAGCGCAATTCACACAGAAAGCGGGTGCGGGTCGGGAGTGCAGCGGGTTTAATTACTTATATGAAAGAATCCACACTGAAAGCGTGTGCGGGTCGGGCGCGGGTCGGGTGGCGCGCGGGAACCGCAATGGTCGCCCGCTATTACAGACAGCGCGCGGGGCAGCGGGTCGGCAGCGGGTACAGCGTCATTCTATTGGTCGTAATACACGTGTTCTCCATTGCGCATTTACACCGTCGTGCGCCGTGCACGTCGGGACTTGTTTTGCATTTATTAACAAAATATAGTAGGAAGAATAGCTCGTTACCATAAATCTCAATGAAACAAATATCAAATGTGTTCGTTAACTGCATCATGTCACAGAGATGCTATACCACGATTGCTACCGGCCCGCGCCCGCGTTGTGTGTGAAAACAACGAACAGTGCGGCTCACGCGAAAAACACGACCCGCGCCCGCGCCCGTACCCGCTTTATGTGTGAATTGCGCTTATGAAATGTAAATTTAATGTGTAGTTCAAACATGTTAAGAAGTAACATTCATATTCATGAATATTAGATACAATACATAATATTAGGGGTAAAATTAATTGTTATTGTCAGTACCTTAAGTTAAGTATTTTGAATACAGTATCAAATTACCAATGAACTTTTAATGATTACTTTTAATGATTTTATGCTTTATCTCTGTTGTGGCGGAATAAGATAAAATCCCCTGACATCATAGAAATACCAGAGTTTCGAAAGAGGCGACAAATACAGGGCAAGCAGATGGAAAGAACGAAGGAATATCGAAAGAAACCATCCCTATGCAGTGCCTCGCCTACGATTCAGTGGAACTATTTTATCATTGGACAAAAAGGTTACCATCATTTGATGTTTGGCAACATTTAAGTAAGGAACTTTTTATCACAGTGCAGTAAGTATGCGTATCACACGAAAAATATATCCAAAGGAAAAACATCCTAACAAACCCGATATTATATCCTACCAACCAGAGAGTCTAACATTAAATCTGTCACGAATTCCCGGAATATATTATGAATAAATGAAGCCCTTCGAGGCGGAATAGTGGCTAAAGGGTGTAACACAGCTTTCGTTGAAGCCAGATTATGGTCCCTTGGAGAGCTGTTTTTCAGCCCCCTGCCTCACTTCTCACTTTGCTCCCCGTTAAGTAGAAAGTTTAGGGCTGTGCATTCGTTACACACTATGTCTGTGACGTTAATTGTTACAGAGGCGTATATTAAAATTATAAATGCTAAAATAACTTCTCTGTTTTTCTGTTTGTTATATCGTAGTGTTTAAAGATTGTCAAGGTATGTTTTAATGGACTTAGGACACGTTTATTTTAGTGCTCTTTTAAACTGACCCGTAAAATAAGTACACGGTGACTAAAAAACTAAGGCTTTGATGACAAGTTTTATACGATTTAACTCTCTGCTAACAGATTTTTAATAAACATATAATAACAATATAATTTTACCTTATCCCATAAGAGAAATACCGTAAAGATATGTACATATGTACGTATGTATAATAATTTAACTATTTGGTACTTATTTTTTTGAGTATATATAAGGACTTATTTTTTTGAGTATATCTCGGGTCTATGATAAGCGATCGTGGAGGACGTGACAAGGAAATTCGACGACGAACACAAATGGCCAAAGGCGCAATGAGCAAACTGACAAAAATCTGGTAAAACAGAAATGTCTCCATTAATACCAAAATGAGACTAGTATGAACTTTGGTCTTCTCGATTTTCTTGTATGCATCTGAGTCCTGGATCCGTGCTGCAGACAGGAAGAAAATTAATGCGTTTGAAATGTGGTGCTGGCGAAGAATGCTGCGAATACCTTGGACAGCAAAAAGAACCAACATATCAATTCCAGGCCAGCTTAAAGTCAAA
This sequence comes from Mysoria sejanus stolli, assembly GCA_018245835.1. Classification (NCBI taxonomy): domain Eukaryota; kingdom Metazoa; phylum Arthropoda; class Insecta; order Lepidoptera; family Hesperiidae; genus Mysarbia; species Mysarbia sejanus. The sequence goes on along the minus strand of DWEJ01003322.1, from coordinate 6,137 downwards.
ACTAGACTCTCCACCATCTGCTACCAGCGAATACTCTTCTACTTTCGCCACATCGCTCGCAGAAAACCAGACAATATCAATAAAATGGTTGTTGTGGGCAAAGTAGATGGTAGAAGACCTAGAGGACGACCACCTACCCGATGGTCTGACACCGTGAAGGAGATAACGGGACTTCCTGTCACCGATGCCTGGAGACAGGCGGATGTCAGGGCGGGATGGAGACGGCGTATCCGACCCTCCATCGCGGCTTATCAGAGCGGACACGACCTTCAGCAATGAAGAACACGATAAAGAAGAAGATTGCCTGCCTCGTTGGTCAGGTTGGTTGCTAACACGACTACCGCGATCCTGAGAGGTCTTGGTTTCAAATCCCGGGTCAGGCACTATTGGAGTTTTCTTACTTACTTATTGTTTAGTAGTGTCTCCGAGTCTGGATATGTACCGGGTGCTTCGCAATAGTCTCAACCCTTATTCAATAGTCGAACGTAAAATAACTGATGGAACGTAAGAGAGACTACATACCTCTGCATACTTGATATTACGTTTTAGTACATAGTATATTTATATATCCAAGAACCTATGTTTTGTTTAATACGAAAGTTTCTTAATAAATACTAAGAAAATCAGTGTAATAAGTGGATCTCCCACGCTGCTCCAGTGTAGCCGGTTTAATTTGGACACACCACGCAACAATATCCCCTAATGCCAAGTGGCGCGGGATATGGAATCAAAATCCTGCCCCCCACGTAATTAGGCTGGCTTTGGGTTAGGGGCTTAGAGCGTAGGGCGCGGACACACGTAGCTGTGACCTACCACTATTTTTTTTTAAATATACCCGTATAAAATACGTTTTCAGATATAAGCATTGAATTGTACTCAAGTAATACATACATACATATATTGTCGATGTGTCTAAAACTTGTATAATATTTATTTTGTTAGTGACTGTAGATACCATGATTAATAATAAATGTTAATTAATAAAGTTATTAAATTGCCTAATTATATCATATTATATGTTTTATGATAAGAGTTTTGCTTTGTCTTTCGTCTCTTGCTCCATTTATTGAATTTGGAAAATAGACAAAAACGATAAATAGTAGATACTAATATTACTTTGAAAAAATGAAAATTTGAATAATAAAACATTAACTTGTACAATCCAAACTGTGCTCGCTGGAATATTTGTATTGTCGAACTCATTTCGTTTATCGTATTATTAAGTTATATAATAAAATACCTTATATTCAGAGTGGGTGAACATGCAGGAGAAAAATAGCATTTTTAATGATTCCACGCCTAGTGTAAACGAGCCTATCGCCGCAGGGCTGGCGGACGGTAATTGGGCACGTGGAGGGTCATTTGCATTAACTAGAGGACTGTTTTACCCCACTATTGATTGCTAACTGTCTCTCATGTGTCTAGTTTGATTTCTCTGTGTATTTAAAGGGGTTTATAAGGGAAACGTGAACGACTTGACTATGTTGATTCGTTTTAACTAAAATAAAACCACGTAACATAACGTAACATAACAGCAATCACAAAATTTTATTTTAAGGTGGTAGAACCCTCTGTGGTTCGACTCCGGCTGGTTTGAAGGGTGTGGTAAGGGAGACATACTTTTTCGAGGCATTCCAGCTTAGTCCTCAGAGGTAGCGGCGCATCTGTGGTCGACCTGAGATGGGAATCTAATCTAATCTGGGGTTGATTGCAAATGTCCATGGCCGGCAGTAGCCACTTACCATCAGGTGGGCTGCATGCGCGTCTGCTACTTCTATAAAAAAAAAAAAAACCAACGGTCTTGTCTTGTATGTCTAGTATGAAGTGATAAGGCAAATTATATTTATTCCTTTCCGTACCAAAAAGTGGCGAAAGGCATCTATCGTCCTGTACGCATCTTAGTGTATCTTCTAGTAATAGTTCATAGTCTGGATTTATATTCTGTTTATGACAATAGCCTCACTAACACATTATTCACTAATTCCATGATGAAATATAGTGTACTGCGTGAGGTTTAAAGAAACACTGAGGGATAATTAAGAAAAAACTTTAATAAATATGAACTTCAACGAATCTACTATTACTTTATTTTAATGTAAAATATATTTTTTTGCTATTTTAACAATATCGAAAGTTATTATCATTGTGAGATTCAAACTTACTACCTAGTCAGACAGCCAGGATCACTAACCATTGAATCAGCAGACTTACTACCAGTAAGCAGTATCTACTAGTAAGTACGCACATCCGTTACACATTCATCATAACGAAGATTTGGGTGTTAAACATAATCTTTCATCTATATTATCTTATGTTACGCTTCTTATTACATTACAACTATAACGGGCGCTCAAAGGCATCTGTAGCGGACACCCTGTAGCTGCTGAGCAAATTGAGTAATAGCGCTGTACTGCGCTTTGTAGTCATGTTTGTGTGCTCAAGCAAGTTTGTACAGCGGCTTGTTTGCTTTATCGTTCCACTTGCCATACACTTTGAGGCACTGTAGGTTATTTGAACTAATATAAATTATTTCCTGTACTTAGCTCAGCTTGTGTTATTATATTGTATTATAGGGTACCGTATTGTTTGAAAGTTTGAGCGACGCAGGTCGCGGTTGGGGCATGAATAGTGTGAATTTTATAATTTACGTAAGTTGGAGAATACATCTAGCTAAGAAACACAAGAAATATCGTTAGGTGGCCACAACCATAACATTGTTACACAACCATAACTACGCATAAACCTTGAACAGGTACACAGAGGAATATATGTACATATACATAGTATAATCCCACGTTTTACCACTTACGTTTAAAGCCCACCACGGAGTATACGGGGCCATAGGGTTCGATCAGTTTTGATACTTTGTCCTTATCGTACTGTAAACTCCTGATCCTTGCTATATTCGTACGAAATAATATTCCGGAATATTAAACTTACTGCAGAGTTCAATACAGTTGTTAAATACAAATCGTATGATGGTGACCAATTATAAATTTATCATCCTCATTAATTAAATATAAGTACCTACATCAGCTTATTTGGTAAAATGTTTACTCATTTTGAAAATCTCACAATTGATCTACGCATACAGCAATGTCTACCGCTCATATAGCAATCTAAATCATCGATTAACAGTAAGATGTAACCGAACGTTCACTAATCATTGATTAGTTTGTTGACTGTCTCCGGGGCGAATTAGTTGAGTAATACCTAGATGGAATGTCGTCTAATTCGATTTACTAAACAACTGATTAATTTCAATATGATTGACATTAAATTGATATCGCTGCGATAAGTTTAGTTTAGTTTCAATGTTACGGACGAATGCATATTATATTTTCTTTAGAATATCTTTTAAAAGGATATAGATAATTTGTATAATATGCTACATAAATATTGTAATATTATGAACGGGAATACAAGAATATAAATGATACTGAACTCACATCACCAGCGTGGAATTTGTGGGTAAAAAGTTCTTGAGAATCCAAGCCCATCGGTGGACTGAAGCTGAAGATGACGGCTGTGATAAAAATAAAACGTCGAATAAAAACCTATTTAAGTATATAACAAAAAAATTATGAAAAATAAAACATACGACGGCAGCCACTCGAATAATATTCAACGACAAAATATACATGTTGTAATACATATTCCATTTAATATATAATATTTAGAATATACAGTTTATTAAATACCAAATCTTTTTGTGAGTTTTTGTGAAGTGTTTTTGTGAGAGTTTTCGTGAGTTTTGAACAGAACTTAAAACTTAAACTCTCGGCGTACAACGTCAAAAAATAAGCCTCACGTACGCAGATAAAGGTCAAATTAAACCCTCATTGAATTTTAAATTTCTCGTGTATACGCCACTTGCAACATGCAGGATAGCAATAGCTGAAAAACTATTTAATTTATAAATAAAACGAATATATGTAGAATGAAAGCATTTATTATTTTTTAATCAACTCAATGTTATTTTACAATATAGCCAATGCTTATGTATCTTATAAAACAAAATTAAACTTGTTCTAACATTGTCCTATTGTCCTCATTTTTTAGAATGATTAAATAATGATATTAATGGTACTACCATCGTCCGAGTCTCGCCGTTTTTAAAGATTAATACTAATTAAGGTTAATTAGATTATCCACATGAATATTCAACTACCTTGTTGGTTGTATTGGTTGCAAGCGCGACTGCCGATCGAAAAGTCCCGGGTTCATATCTCCTGGTGGAGGGAGCACTACTTGATTTTTCTACTTTAGATTTTTTAATAGTGGCTAACGTAACTGGTGAAATGTAACTAGTGTAATAAATTAATTAGTGTAATAAATAGTAACGTAACTAGTGTAATAAATTCCTCAGCCTACTTCCTCGGAGATTACAGGCGCGATGTTTACTTCGTTAATATTAGATTCGAATAATCAATAATAATTTTCTTTGTGTGTCTTTTATATCATACACCCTTGTTAACAATCATAATTATGGTTATTATCATCAGTGTATCTCAGTCCACAGTATAAGATATACTGATTGGTAGATGAATTACGACGTAATATTAACGTATGTATGTTCTACAATTTATTTACAATCTCACAAGTGTTCATTGTGATTTCAGCTTCAGTAGTATACGGGAAGATAATCATGAAGGCTTCTTTGTTGTTTGTCCTCTACCTAAAGCAAGTGACGTCTGAAATAATTTTTCCAGATCTATTAACATCTAGTCTCACGATTGGAAAATACATTTAGTTCTGACCTGTATTCATAGCTTCCCTCGATTAGAACGCTAAATTTGCTATCAACGCATACGCTTCCGCTTTTCAGTGGTGTATCCAAAATAACGTTTTACCCGTGTTCCTGTACGTCCAGTGATTGCAAGCGAGAATCCAATTCCACGTTCGGCTTTTGATTTAATCAATCAACCTTACTATTACATTGGGGATATATTAGGGGATCAATTCAAATGTATAATATAAATCTTTAATTCTAATGTAATAATCGTTTCCGTGTTAATGCAGAGTAATAATACAATCGCCGACCCCGTGCTGGGCTACAGGATGTTGTAAAAGAGGTTGTAAGAGCCGTCTAAGCCCGGCGCTGACAGATGCAGTATGGCGCGGTCTGTCTAGTCACAGCTAAATGCCCTTACCGTCTATGGCCAGCAATAGGCGGTGCTAGAAGCTGTGCTCTGCGATCCCCAACCCGCATGCCCAGCGTGGGGATTGTGGGCATAACCCCACATGGGAGGCCTATGTCCAGTGGACTGCAATAGGTTGTTGATGGTAATAATGTAAAAAAATGTATTTCAGTATATATTTATATGTATATAATAATATGTAATTTATCAGTCGTCTGGTTACCATAACACAAGCTCTCTTGACGCTTACTTTGGGATCAGATGACCGTGTGTGGAGATGTTCCAAGATATTATTATCATTATACAAGGTGTATTTGTTCACACGACAAATAATTTAACTACATGAACGTATCCATCACGCAAGCATCCAAACAAAATTTCAATCAAATATCTTTAATACTTTCGGCACAGGAATTTTTTTTGCATTTTTCCAATTTTCTACATCTTTATCTAATATTAGTCCATCGCATAAAATTTATAAATTAAGTCGTAATAAAACTACAAATTCGTCAAATTAAGTAAATGTATATAGTACCTTATTCATAGGACATATGGATCACACTGCATGTAAAAATTATTATTATGCAGTCTTATCAAATGTAACTGAACTGATGTGTACAAATGACGTTCTATTTTTTACCCCATTATTTTTTATTAAGTTCATTTGAAAAAAAATTTTTCTTAAATTTGATTTTTAACTTCACGCCTGTAATCCCCGAAGAGGTAGGCAGAGGAATTCAGAACACTCCCACGTCTCACCACATACGTTTATATCCCACTATGGAATAGGTGGTGAGCCTATCGCGATGCATCGGGCACATATCCAGACTCCGAACCACTACTAGAATTTAATTTTAGATTTTCTAGAAATTATAAATCTATTAATCTAAATCAGAAAATTTCTAAATTACAAAAATTCTTTTGTAGTGTTCGACCCGGGAATCGAACCCAGGACCTCCCGATCGGCAATCGCACTTGCAACCAACACGACCAACG
>DWEJ01003321.1:0-10535 GCA_018245835.1 Mysoria sejanus stolli | reverse complement strand
TATATATATATAATTTGAATTATCACCGAATGAGACAGGTCAATTCATAGGATTTTGGGAGACATGGAACATATGTCACTACATTCCTTCATGGTGCATTGGTATTTTTTAACAATAATTAAGCTATTCATCATCTTCAACCTATTGTGGTCCACTGTTGGACATAGGCCTGCTGTGAGGGGTTATGCCCATAACACGAACATGGAGGTGGGGGATCATTGAGCACAGATTCCTACGCTACTTCTCATAGCAAGTCAGGGTATTGAGCTGTGCCTAAACAGAATGTACAATACCACAATTTGACAATCTGTATCTGAAGACACCTTGTAACCCAGCATGGGTTCAGGGAATGCATTCATACTCGGCTCTGATATGGAAAGATATTGTTATATTAAAATAATAATTACCTGTCAATGATGTTATTTACTATAGGTAATTGTCAAACAATGTATTTAACACAAAATCAATGTGGGATATAATCAAATAAATGAAAAATTAATTAAAAAATCCTCATAAAAAAATAAAAGGTTATTCACTCACTCACTCCACAATTAATAACACTGTCTGTACATGTGTAGGTGGCAGTCTAAAACATTGAGTCAGTCCCGGTACCATTGAACTCGAGCAAATTGCCCGACAAACTAAAATTACATTGAACTTACACTAGAATATCATGTGTGAAGGTCAAAAGTTGAAGAGGTATTTTCCTGTCCAATATACATTAGTCAATTTATCCTTTTCATAAATTGGAAATTGTGATTGATTGTTATTGTTTAATTACTTGCACAGTTTAATTTATTTTAGCAAAGTACAACATGTTTTGTATGTGACTGCCTTGTTGGTCGAATTTTTGCAAATGCAACTCCTGATAGAGGTCGTGAGTTTGAATCCCTGGTCAGGTAATATTAGATTTTACTAACATTAGATTTTTTGGTAGAAACTGTTGCTTGTAATATAGACAACTTAATAGAAATTTCTACAAGGAGTGCCTACTATACACAAAACACAAATCCAGACAGGCTTGTGTCCTGTGTATGACGATAGTCTAACCGTCTGATTCATAATGGGACATTAACATAACTGTTGAAATGTCCCGAGTGTATTACATTCGTCTGCCTACCTCCTCAGAGAAAACAAGTCAGATATTATGTTTTATCATGATATAAAAGCATTATTTTTTAGCATAGTAAAATTTTATTTTTGCTTATTTAAATTACATATAATGCTATTTCATTACAGTGTAAAACATGGTGTACTTTGAAGTAATAGGTGTTACTATATAGAAATGAATTATTTATAATGAAGTTACTGATGTTTGAACACTACAAAATTTTCTAATTTAGATTTTCTTGTAGTGGTTCGAAGCCTGGATATGTGCCCGATGCATGGCAATAGGCTCACCACCTACTTCATAGTGGGATGTAAACATAACTGGTGAAACGTGGGAGTGTTCTGCATTCCGCTGCCTACCTCTTGGGGGATTACAGGCGTGAAATTACGTTTTAAAAGTGATGTTTCGCTATCATCCATTGATAATGACATTTGTGGAAGATATACAAACAATTAAAACTTTTAATTTACTCTTCCATACCTGAGTGCAAACTTCTAAACTTTATATTTAGACCTTGAAGAATAGCAGGCACGAAATTCAGACAGTTTTATTCACCCTTCACTGTAAGTTTTCATAGTTTTATATTTTACTTAATGACTACACATTAGTTTTAATTGCCAGTAAAATATAACTTCACTAATGAAGAAAGTTTGATTTGGTTCATCTTACATAAATTTAATTTCCCTCTACTTTTCACAGTAAGATTGGTTTGTGTCATCACATTTTTATGGCTAAAGTTTGAAAAGCATTAGGCTATTAATTAACTGAACTTAATTAGAGATTGTGTAATTATAGTGGTATGAATATTTGATTGTTCAACATAATTTGCATATAATTGCTTCAAGGACCATATTTATTTTAGTTTTTAAGGCAACAAATATATTATTTTTGAACAGAAATTTTTTTTGCAATAAATATATTTTCTTCCATCATTAAATTGAGTAATTTAATATGAGTCAGTCAGAGAAGCTGAATTTGATTTATACAAATATACATAATAGAAACATAAAGCTACTCTCTTCACATTTTGATAATTTATTGTTGTTATACTGGAAAGGATCAGGAAATATGACCAGCTGATGTCATCAAACACTATCTGAATCTAAGGTATATCAAATTTATGAGTATATCAAATTTATGACCCATATCAGAATTGACCTCATCTGTTAAATACCTTACTGTTTATTAATGTAATGACTAGTTATCTTATAGTGTTAAATTTTTGACTTCTGATACTAGAAAGTAATTGCAAATACATTTTTTTTTAATAGTACTATTTCACACAAATCTGACCCGTGGTGACGATACTCAATACAGACATAAACAAATTTCAATTATGTATTTCCACTAAAGGCCTATAATAACTAAAATATCTCCTTTAAGTTCCATTTATTTACCAACATGGAATAGGGCATGTTGCCATAATTAAAATGTTGATAGTTAAAATTTGCTATTAATATAAAATTTGCTTATTACTATGTTAGACACATATGAATTAAATATTTAATATATCTTCATATCAAACGTAAAATTAAAGGGTAACTAACTTAACATTCATATTGAATATGGTAACATTCAAACAAGATATTCTAAATATATTTTATCGATAACAAGTATACAATGTTGAGTAATACAAGTGGTTACAAAAAGCCTATTTTAAAACAATAAAATTGCTTTTATTGTTTCAGTGCAAAGCCACACAGAAGAAACATTATACAATGCCAGCTACAACTAAATGTTATCTATGGAAATCTTGTTAAGGGTAATCTCAAGATTTAAAAGTAAGATTATTCAAGTATTACACTAGAATTATGTAATACTAATCTTTGACCGACCACACTTTTATGTTTACTGCATTGTAAATATGCAATACTATAATTTAATGTCAGTTTTATAGACATTTATTGAGTATTAAGAAAAAGGCAATGCATTTCATACAAACTGGATAATAGTCACAGAATGGCAAGACAATAGAAAGAGAATAAAATTTTAATATCTTGATTGCATATTTCCACAACAACTCTTAAATATATTTTATAAATCATACAAATTATATGAGTATGCTTTAATATAGAATTGAACTTGCTCTTTCAACCTTTTGTAATTTTTGGGCTTAAATATTAGCAAATACTACTCAACATCATATTGTATTATTTTCATAATAAGCAATAACTTGTCTTTGTTTGAATACAAGAATGCTGTACATACTTATAATTGGCATGTATATAGGGTACATTATTACTATAGTAAAATATAGACATATTGAATGGAAAATGCAGATATATTGAATAAACAAATATTACTGTTGAGAGAATGATGAAGAAGATATACAATGCGAATGTTGAGGGATGTAGGTGCCGAGGGAGGCCAAGACTCACCTATCTAGATGGAATAGGCCAAATACTGGGTGATGGGGGAGTCAGAAGTCTCTGAAACCGGCATGCAGTGTGTAAAGGAGTTATGAATGTGGAGGAGGCGTGGCAGGTCTGTAAGGATAGAGATATTTGGCACTCTGTGCTCTCTGCCTACTCCGTAGGGGACCTGGACGTGAAGATATGTATGTATGTATTGAATAAACAAACTACAAAATAGTAGACATTGTTTTAGAAAGCTTTATAAAATAATGTTTGATTAAATTACAAATAAGTAAAAATATATTGTATTTTTTATCAAAAGAGATAATCATATATTTAATCCCTTTGATAAAAAAAAATCAATATTTGTGTTGGGATTACTGAAATCATTGGGGAAAAAATCATTTGTGATATGAATCCAGTTTTATAATGCAAAATAATAGAAACATGCTAATCCAAACTTTATTAAATCATTAAAGAAAAAACATTGCAATAACTTAATAATTACTACACAAAGATATTAATTCACTTTTCATATGCTCATTGATTTTCAATACTCACATAATTCATCTCTATTAATGCATTGTTATAATTATAAAAAAACCTTGTAAAAGTAGAAACTGCTAGAATTTGCTAGACTGGCACAAGTGCCAAAATAACCTTTAAATTTTTGAATCATAGGATCCTAAATTCAACTAAGCATTCAGTTGACATCAGATAACTGAATACCACAATAACATGTAAACAAACCCACGTAAGTGTATTATTACCGCGCAGAGTGGCCTTCCGCCTTCCGTGGCTGCTAATTGTGTTATCATAAAAGGAAACGACGGTTACCTCAAGGCAAGCAGCATAGAATTGCAACTGATCGTGAAGAAAAAAATGTTAAAACTCACCAACTGCCACTTCGACTTCCGTGTGGGGTCCGCTATAGTTAACAACAACCTATGTATCATCTGGATAGTGCCCTCGTAGTAAACCAGTGCGGACTCATAGTTTCCCATCAGGGCCATTTCTCTCGCCAGCTTCGTGTTCTCGCAAATTTCACCAACAGAAACTGCCATTATTGTCATTCCCGCTGCGTACATGTAACGATCCCTGCCCCAAAAATTTTACTTTTCCATCCGGAAGACCAACTATTCGCGTGTGACATCCACCAAAAGCAATCCAAAAGCACTTCTTATTTTAAATATTCCAAATACAACATCTTCATCGCACTAGTGATTTTGGAACGATCCAAAAGAGCACACTGTTTTCTCTGACAAATTTCTATCTCATGTCTTAGGGGTTTTCTAAAAATTGCAGAACATAATTTAGAGACAAAACAAACTTATAAAATTTTTGTTTGGTGGGCCACAGCTCAAGTCCACAATCACAAACTGACTGCAGGATTGGTGTTGTCATCATTTCAAACTTGACAGACCACAGATTAAATATCTAACATAGATAACATATAATTGACGTATTGGTAATTTCACTTAAATTCAATAAACCTTGTTGCATAATTTTTGTTATTATTATAGGTATTATTTAGTTCTTTGCCTTCGTTTACCCAAACATTTTGAAATCATGTCTTTTTATAATTACATTTTAACCTAGTTTTATTTCTTTATTTATAGTAGTATCAAATATTACAACTGATATTAATCTTACAAAACATATTATAGGTTTCGTCAAACAAAAGCTAAGATTATCGTATTAGTTTTTAAACTATAGTCGTAGTGCCAAATCACAGTCGTCATTTTTGAATTACTTTTCCGTTACATCTTAAGGAAGTTTTATTCTTGTCACACAATAATCGCGATAATAAGCACAACAATCACTAGTATTATCATCGGTAAAAATAAAACAACTTTTAACAATAAACATTTTAATGGTAGTCCTAAATATTATACATTTTACGAAATATAAATACAATCTTGAGTGTTAAAGTTATTAGTTCTATTTACATCAACATTATTTCAGTACCTAGAGCTTGCATGTCTTCTGCCAATTTCTTCGTAAAATATATAAATAACGTAGTATTCTAGTACTGATTCTTCTTTTCTTAAATAATAATATTAAAAATTTTATTTAAACAGACTATATAATATGTAATCAAAATAATGAAACAATACCCCTTTTCAGCCTCTTACAAAGTTAAGAATATTATAACCAGAGATGCAATGTGAGTATATCTCGGTATAATAAAAATACACTTAAATAACAATAACTAACATCTATATTTAAAATAAAAGAATGGCTGTTCGTGACAGCTGTGGTAGTTTCTAAATATACACAGAGAACCGCATAGAAAACATGTTTTTTTAATAATAATCGAAGCCATTATAGCATAATTCTAACATCTTCACGCAAGACGCAAATATTTAAATCATATGTGACGTCTTTTTGTTAACGACAACTTTACCTTAGCATTCTGACAATATACATACAACGCAACTATGGCGCGGTAGCCGTTTCACGAACACTTAAACCTAATTTTAAAAAATGTAAAAATAACAGATACAAAATTATAACCACGCACCTAATATTTATCTATATTACAAAACCACATAACATAACATTTGAGTATATTATAAAACACTAAAGCTAAAATATACAATGAAAAGATACATGAAATCTGGTGTAAAATTGTCTAATTACAGCACCTCTTAAAATGTACAACTTATTGATAACAAAACATTTACGGAAAAGACAAGATAATAGACTAGGCATTACATCATTGTGGTATCGAAACAATATGGCCGTGATTAACTTTGAAAAAGTTATTGAACAAGTTATAGAAAGTACATTTTAATAAAGAAAAACAAACGACACCTTAATATTTTAGATTAAACCAGAAAAAGCGTCCTCACATACCTGTAATTAAATTTTATGTGAATGAAAAAAATGCTTTATTATTGAAAATTCACTGAAAATATATGAAACAACTACTTCAAATTTAATATCTTAATATATATAAATTACGTGTCACGTTGTTTGTCCGCGATGGACTCCTAAACTTCTTAACCGATTTCAATGAAATTTTGTAGATAAGTATTGTTTGGTCCAACTTAAAAAATAGGATTATTGATTTTTTTTGATCTCGATTAATAGAAAAAAATTTTCTGCAAATTTTTGGATTTTTATAGCTAAAAGTTATTAAAGTTATCAATAGATGGCGGTGAGAATTGCACACGTAATGTCAACCACGTTTTTTTTCGGTTAATTAGATGTTCAACAGATGGCGCTATGTTTCAATTTCAAATATATTCTTCAATTGCTGCAATTTAGTATATGGATGCAATATAACGTCGTAAACGAACACTGTGAAAGGAGCATTTTATATATAAAGATATAATAAACTGTCCGATAATCGTTGGGCGGTACGAAGTTCGCTGGGTCAGCTAGTAATATATAGATTTCGTTTGTCATTTGACTGAGCGGGATAGAGCTATAAAAACAGACAGATGTCCCATTCTGACGAACATGCGAACGTTTAATTAACTTTTTTTCTGTCATACGGTTACATAGTTAAAATATTCCAGAGACTCGAAAAAAAGATCCTTGATAGTAGTAAAAGCACAGTACTTTATGGTTAAACCTAAACGTTACAGACAAAACATTACTTTCTGATAATATGCAAAAAATAAGTTACATATACATGTTAAACTCATCTAACGCACAATTAAAATATGTATTATATGAGCTATAATGTCTTATTAGGAAATAATTAGCGACAAAAAGTCCTCCATTTACATAACAATAAAGTATGATAAAGTAGCAACCGGAACTAGAGAAAAATATCCTTAAATATGTCACCAGTCTATGTTGAAAGAGTATTTCTTACTACAGAACTGAAATAGTACCACATAACCATTATTCTCTGCATTTGGTCATAGATCTTCGTAAGTATGTTTTAAAAATGTATTCCCTATGGTGCTTAAATAAACAGAATCCAAGGACAATGGTTGGTTAATGATAATAATGACTATGATTTAGGTACTGATGAGTAGAACTGTAGTCTGATTTAAGAAGAAAATATCAACAAATCGAATGTTCCAGAACAGACAGTTTTTCCAAGAGGCCAAGTTCGGTACATTGAACAACATAAAATAATTTACAAAAATTCATGTAATTTTACTTATAGTTACAACTGATTATAAAATTATAGGTCGGCTATATTTAATACAATACCTGATTTATATTTAAGGTTATATTTGGAAACATATGTGTTTCATAAGAAACACTGCATAACATGTCAAGTTAATTTGAGTATAACGAAAAATCAATATAATGGAATACACGTAACATCACACCTGACACCCGCAAAGAGGTAGACAGAGGAGTTTAGTACACTACCACGTGTCACTAGTTACGTTTTATGTCCTACCGTGAAATAACACGTAGATAATATTTAAATGAATTATTATACCTACATGTGGTAATATAACAATGAGTTTCAATAAATGTACACGAAAATATTGGGGACCGATTAATGAAATATATTTACTGAAGCAATAAAAGGCTGTCGGGACGTAAACGTTATGTAATCATCAGCACAAATAACTGGCCACGAAAGCTAGTGTAAATTATGCATATGAGCCATTTCAATATAAAATGTACGAAAATGTTAAAAACGGATCGACAGAGTCACAAATTTAATGCATCGTGCGGGGTGCTCAATGTACGCTATATATTATATTTTTATCCAATTGTTAATCATTACACAATTTTACGTGTAACGTAAGCAGTGATAGTCTAGTGGTTTTAAATTCGACCTCTCACTATGGGAAACCGGGTTCAAATCCTAGCGCGCACCTCTTAAAAATGTGCGTTTTAAGTTTAAATATTACTCGCTATAACGGTGAAGGAAAACATCGTGAGAAACCTGCACACCTTGGAGTTCTCAAAAAAATAAGTTCTCTAAGGCGTATGAAGTCTGCCAGCACTTGGCCAGCGTGGCAGACTGTGGCCTTTACCCTCTCATTCTGAGAGGAGACCCATGTTCCAACAGTGGAACGATAGAAGGGTCGATATCGATTGATATTGAAAATTACGTATAATAATGATAATTTCGTCAATGTGGGAGGGGCCAGTCGTATGTGCTGAACATTGCAAAACGTTTGTCTCCTTACAAGGCAATATTTTTTTTTCCTCTACATAACATCCACTAAACTTCTTATGGCAAAACGTTTTGATAATTTGAATGAGCTTTTTAAATTAATGGGTACATTACTCAAACATAACGCGTCTTATGTATTTTTTAATCATATTGATGACGGAAAAAGTATTACTTTAAAAATATCTAACGTAACTTTCCCGTTTGAATGAGGTGATGATGGTATTTTGTCTTAGTAAAATTCCAAGGATATTTTTAAATAATTCTCTCTTAAACCGATTCATGTGGATTATTAAAAAGATACGCAAAACGTTTGAAGAAGCGAGCGTTTTAAAGAGTACTGGGTAAAGACATTAATTTATCACAACTATTTGGTCTCCGACGCGTCACATGTATAACTACGAAAGCAGAAGTTGGAATTTGTATACACAAATACAGTAGTATACATACAATCTTTTATGCGTGAACGTATAAGTTGAGAGCGATTTATGTCGAAAATTCTAATTTTTTTATTTACAAAATTGTGTGCGTTCAGTTGCAAACTTTACGACTTTTTCATAATGTTCTATATCTTGACTGCCAACCCGCATTTTGCCAACGTAACAGACTGTGGCCTTAACCCACCTCAGTCTGAGGAGATCAGCGCGTGAAAATTAAAAATGCAGAACTAAAAATAACTATTTTTTCCATAAAATGTCTGACATTAGCCAGTATTCATTATACGACTATTATACCTATATTAATGGGTTTAAGTCAATGTATATTTGCCAAGTTTTGTATGTACGCATTCAATATGCAGTAATACAGAATATATATAATCCTATCACGCCTGTTATCCCCGAAGAGGTAGGTAGAGGTGTGTGGTACACTGCCACGTACCACCAGTTACGTTCACATCCCACAATGGTGAGCGTATTGCCGTACGCCGATCCTTTATCCACACATCGAGCTCCTACTACAAAATATAAGTTAGAAAAATCCAATAGTACTCAACCCGGGATTTGAACCTAAGACCTCTCAATCGGCAGTCGCGTTTGAAACCATCCGACCAACGAGGCAGTTAAAAATATTTTAATTACAACTTATTTCACTTGCGATGAGAGTCATTCGGTTCTAGCGTTTTACTTAGATATATTATAATGGATCTCTGAATTTATATACTTAATGAATAAGATTACATAACACGAGACACTTAAAGAGATCCACAACTTTAAGTTTCTATGGTTCATCACTAATATTGACTCAGGACATTGCGATGATTTCAAGCGAGTCTATGAACAGGCTATGAACTGATCAAAATGTATCTTATATTGGTGATCAACAGCTGTGTTCTGTTATGATCTAATAATTTAAATAATCCGCGCATTCTAAGACAGTTGAAAACCTTCTTACAGATTCATTAGACATCCTTTGGCTTTTGGAGGTCTACTGCTGGGTCTAACCTAATCGGCGCCGCTCCTCCCGATCCTCGGCATTTCGAATCCAGCAGTACTCTGCTATCTCCTCCAAGCTGTGCCTGGTTGGAGGGTGACCTGGACTCCCACTTGAAGATCTATCTTTCCCATCGGATATCACATACAGATAGGTCTGCAGGAATATTTAGCCTCTAGACTTAACCCAACTGCTAGCAGCCATAATATTACTTTGAATAGATGTGGATAAAACCATTTGTTTAATTAAACTACCTCCAAATATAACACTTTCAGATATACAACACACTTCAAAATTTCCATCTGCAATATAATTTACCATGTATATAACATGTACACACATACATAACATAGCATATACAAGTATTGTTGGTTATATACTTATCAGCACAATTTAAACATTTGTAGCAAGCTCTCAAAGCCTTTTAATTTTATCACTTTGTGAAACATTTTATCCATTGCTGTATGTAATATAAGAATCATAGAAAACACTAAAACAGTTGAACGGAAGGTCTTAATCACACACAATAAGAATATAT
>DWEJ01003320.1:0-10535 GCA_018245835.1 Mysoria sejanus stolli | reverse complement strand
ATGTATGTATATATGTAATAATGGGTTAATTAAATTAATTGGAACAAAACTGAATTAAAATTCTAAAAACAACAAAACATATTGCAAGCATTACAAAAACTCACTAGTAAAGGACTATTAGGGGTGTCACAGCCATGGTGGTTGTGTCCCGCAGTGTTCTGAAGCATGCTAATGAAAACTGCGCATGTCACAAGCCGTTTAAAAGACATTGTTCAAGCCTCGCGTGCTATTCACTAATACCGTTGGCGTCAACGAACTGCCTCATTTATTCCTTTGTATTTGTGTATACCTACGTGACTAATTTTAATCGCATGTATTTTTACCGTCCTTATTGTTATCTTTACTGTTGTCTTTATATGTATACAAATACTTTTAATTCAGCGAGATAATGCATCTAGTGATTTTGGAACCATGCCTAAACAAAAATATTTTATATGAAGCTTTTTTATTACTTTCTTCCATGACTGTATAATCTAAGAAGTATAGAAATTACAGTAATTAATACATATTTACCTACATATAGTATATCTGATATATATGTACATATAGTGTAATCTGTTTTGATCATCGTCCGATAACAGCACAATACATGTAAGTTTATTGTAATGTAATGTGTAGGTTTATTGTCTCTTGTGTAAATAACAACTTCGACTAAGCGTTATTCTAATAACTAATGTACAAGTACAAATTTCTATTTTTTTATTATACAACATATTGAATATAATAAAAATTAAATGTTTGGCCATTAATGAAAGGTCTATTTGACAATAATTTTACAGACAAGAAATATTTCGAAATTATAATTAAAACCAAATAACGTAACATGACGCCTGTCTAACAAAATAAAGAGGTCTTCGGCGATTGCAGGGACTCAACAGTGCCAGTGTTCTGCACTTCTGTGCCTACCTGGGCAGAAGAGAGCAGTACTTACACTGGTATGTCGTACCAGTTACGTTCATGCCCCACCATGGAATAGGGTGTGGCACAAATACATACTCCAAGCTACTGCGAGAAATTATGATGAATGAAATTTTTTTTTGATCTTTCATCTATGAAATGTAAATTTTAAAAATCAGCAGTCGCACTTGTAACGAGGTAGTCATTACTAGAACCACATGTTTTATTTTTGACTTATTACATTTACATAACCGAAGTTCAGAGACCGGAGTCACTGGATAACATGCCGCGTTAATGCACGCTACTCATTTGCTCGAATGGTGATGCCAATAGGCTCCATATAATCAATAAGCTCCATGCAATAAAAATGGTTAATATGAGTACGAACGGAAACGTGTATTTGTTAAACTCGCTTGCAATGTACATAAGCGAAACAGACGACAAAGATAATTGAGGGGATATTTATACGAATTTTCTAAGTACATATATATTTAACTCATGTCTTATAACAAATAATACTACTTACATTATACATGACTAAAAGTTGTTTTATATTTGCTCCAACTCGACAAATATGTACATATAATACTTCGTTCGCGAAGAAACCTCACGAATTCCTATATAGTGAATTTCGTTATTTATTGTCAAATGTATGTATTTAACATTTCATTTAACACGAATTTACAATGTTCATCGATCAGAATGCAAAATTTTCAACAAAATATGTACATAGATACAGCTGTAACAGTGTGCGAATGAGTAAAACCATGCAGAGTTAGGTTCATACATTATCATATGTTATATAGTGTTATACAATACATATAATGATTGTTAAATTCCACGCGTGGAATATAACAAAACATTACATCAAGTCCAAATCGGTCCAGCCGTTCCAGAGTTTAACCCGAACAAACAGAAATCCGACAGACAAATATTTTAAAATATTTTATTTTGGTATATGCACCGTATAACCATACATAATCAATTTGTAAAAAGCGGTTATTTTATTATTACAGACATCCCAATTTCTTTTATTTGTCTAGATCATCAATAATATTTTGAAAATAGCAGTGATTCTTAAATAATCATGTAAATGATCCATGTAGTTCATAAGGTTAAAAAACAAGATAAGGCCAGTATAAGACGTAAACAAAAACCTGTAATACATACATATATAGGTACCAACATATAGTTAATATACAAATACGATATTTAACGTTAATATACAAATAACGTGAATATGCAAATACGATATCACGACTGTAATCCCCTAAGAGGTAGGCACAGGAATGCAGAATACTCCCACATTTCAACAGTTTCGATTACGGCCCACTAAGGAATAGGTGGTGAGCCTATTGCCATGCATCGGGCACATATCCAAATGACATCCAAATCATGAAATCCAAAAAACGAACCACTGCTAGAAAATCTAAATTCGAAAAATTTAATAGTGCCCGACTCGGGGATCGAATCCGGGACCTCCTGATCGGCAGTCGCTTGCAACCAACACAACCAATGAGGCAGTGTTATGTATTATATATCATAACTACATATTATATATGTAAAACCTCATATAAATATATATTACATCAGTGTATGTGTGTATGTATATACATATTAATATACACACAGATATACACTATATACATATAGCAAAGTTAAAGATTACATAGAAAACGCTTTTAAATATTATGGCAGCGGCCGTGCAGTGCCGCGTGTTCCATTATACTTTATTGGAAAATCCCGTCATTAAGGTTACTATAGGAAATAGATCGAGGTAAATCAATTCAGAATAAATCGAAACCACATTCAATAATAATACAAGATTCACTTTTATAATAATATAATTTATTAGTATAAGTAACATTAGCAATCTTAAAGTAAATGACATCTGGCATGGAGTGTTTTCAATTAGTGATGTATGGTAGACCAGCTTCTTTGTATAATTCGTTCCAGAACTCCATTCTACTTTGATCTGCGTAGCGTCCCATGCACGCCTCCTCTTCCAACTTCAGGTATTCTTTGCCGGCCTTCGTATATGGCGTCCAGTTCACTCTTGTCTTCGGGTTTGGAGTTGGATGACTGAACAAAGATATTATATTAAATTATATGAAAATAAACGATGTAATTTATTATCCGTTAGTAGCTATTGAATATCACAACGGAGCCGCGAGTTCTCAATTCGATACCCATCAAAGACAAAGATTCGTGTGTTTGAGCGTAAAAAAGTATCTATGAAAGTACGTATTGATACATATGTAGTTTAGGAACTGCGCCGCTACCCTTGAAAGCATGGTGTAATATGAATATATATATCGAAATTATAAATTTCTGAATTCTCACTAGAGGCCAATACAAGGATACAAAAGTTTGAAACCACCATTTATTCGATTCACGAGCGGTAGTCCAGAAAAGTAATTATGATTCAGCTCACATTTATATACAATTCTTCATTAGGAATATCCATAAAAGAGTTATTTAAATAGAGTATAACCCATTTATCAAGATTAAGTAGGTGCAAAATTTGCGAATATCTGTGTTTGAACTAGTACAATTTATTTATTTCTTACCCATGAATCGCGAAATCAGTCCACAACTTCGTTACATCAAACACAATATCTCTCAGTTTCTTTTGTCCGTCGTACATCTTCTTGTTTAGTTCAGTGTAGAACAGGTACATCAAATCATCAGCGTGGCAAACTCCTTTCAAGTGTGGATATCCGACTATGGACTTGACAATGTTCAAACTGGTGTTATAATTGAATCTATACATGAACACGTTTTCGCCGAAATTGGAAAACAAATTGGCGAACCTATGCGCATTGTATGAAAAATTAATATCGGTTTGCATATCAGCTATCACTTGGGCATCATCTTTAGTTATATCTCTATTTCCGACATAAAACTTTTTAATTCGATCACCGAATTCCAACACCTTTTGTTCAGGTACTCTTTTAAATATCATAGTTGGAACATAATTAGACGGGTTTTTATTGTTCGCATCCAACTTTTGAATTTGATAATTAACCATTATTATACCTTCAGCTGAATTGTATCCAACTATTACCGGCACCTTGTTTACCTTGCCCTTCAAAATCATTTCGATGGCATTTTCATGTATAAATGCCTCAACAGTAGGAAACTTCTTTTCCGACACAGGAATGAAATGTACAGGTATCCCTCGCAATTTTTCGTCCTCCGTCATAGTTTGATATGTTATGTTAGCCAGATCAAGTGGTTTCACTTGGCGTAGATACTGCAATAGTTCCGTCGTATCTTTTGTATCTTTTCCTAATAACTTACCCAGTCTAAACGCCCTGTCTTTTGCATTCTCATTGTATGCCCAGTCATCTATACAAGTTCCACTTTGAGCTATTGCTCTATGAAATAGACCTTTAGACATAGGTGAAACCATATGATAAGTGACAGATCCCCCACCAGAACTTTCTCCAAATATTGTCACCTTGTTAGGGTCACCGCCGAACTTAGCTATGTTATGCTGCACCCAACGGAGAGCAGCTACTTGGTCTTTAATACCGGCGTTGCCAGGAACTTCTGGAGTATCCAAACATAAGAAGCCCAAAGCCTCTAGCCTATAGTTCATAGTTACATAAACTATATCATGCTGTAAAAGGAAATCCGGTGAGTATAGTTCATAATTGCCTGAGCCCTGCTTGAAAGATCCGCCGTGGATGAATACCATGACCGCTTTTTTGGAGTGTGGTGATATGGATTTTGTGTAAACATTAAGGAAGAGACAGTCTTCATTTCCTTGTACAAACTTTTGTATGCCTTCATCGTATTGAGGACACACGGGGCCGTGTTTAGTGGCATCCCGGACGCCTTGCCAGGGTTTCGGTGGTAGAGGATCCTGAAAAATATACAACATACAAATATTCTGGTAGAAAACATGGTATTTGTTCCTCGAGACAAAGCTTATACTATGGTATGTAGATAATTTAATATCACACAAATTATATTTTATTAAAAATAGCATTATAAGTGAGTTACTTACAGTAAACCTGAGATTCCCTATTGGAGGCCGTGCATACGGAATTCCTTTAAAGGCATAATACTGTTCTCCGTTGACTAAAGTACTTAATACACCTTTCAATTGACCATCTCTTACACTGACGATTGGGTTATCCTGTAAAGAAATTGTAATCTTATATAGGTACATGTCTATAGCGTGTAATATAAAGGATATTATGTAACCTATGTTATTAAAATTGACGATTTTTTCTGCTATTTTATGTTACCTTTATATCTGTAACTTAATTTTTTTCTATATTTCTATAAAATAGAGAACCTTTGCATTCCACTTACGTAGCAAACATTGTAGCAATTGTCATTGTAAAGGTAATTTTATGTAATAATATAAGGCATGAATACGAACTAATTGAAAAAACGCTCCACACTGAGATGCTCAGCACATAAACACCCGGATTGGATGAATAAATTTATCCGTCACATATTTTGCTGGCCAGGAAACGAAACCCAAATCCTTTACGCGGGAGATCAGCATATTCATAATAGTGTATGACAGTTTGATGACAAAACCATAACTACGTACAATCCAATAATACTCACCACATATACATCATTTTCACCGTAACTGTGACTAGCGCCGATTGAAACTATACTAACAAATACAAAAACAATTGTTAACAACATCTCTCGTTACGTTCACTTGACGCACAAGGAGACAACTGATACAGTGATGGAGCCGGCCATATATTTATTCATGCGTGTTTTCCTTTAACTGACTAATGTGAATGACGGATTTGTTGGATGGACTCTTGTGGTGAGGGAGTATTTGCTTTGTCTTGCCGGTAACAAACAATTCGACGTTATTATAAATTTATGCGATATGTGAAGTAGATTAATGTATAATATGTTGTAATTTGCAATTAATTTCTTCCTAGCATTTAATATGTAATTATAATACTTAATGAGATCAATACGGATTTCTTAAGGCGCTTTCTAAAGTAGGCTGTACACATTGGGTCAACCCATTGGGCGAAATTAAATGTTCGAGTGACGGTCATTCTGGGTACGTTGACGGTTTGACCTATTTATAGAGCACAACTAATTATTACCTATGACCTACTTCGGAGTTCCCAAAGATAAATATTAACTAATGTCATAATGTTCAAAATCGTAACAGCGATGTTAAGATCAACTCATGTTCATAATTGTATCCTGTATAAAAAAATGGCGACTACATACAATACCATGTACAATGCATAAAGAACATAAGTAGATACTGGACCTGTGTACAATAAGTTTAGGTACATATTGCACAGCGTACAATACGCAGGGGTCACCACATTTTTTGTATGTATAAATAAACAACTCCAAGTGCGGCTTTTAGATTTGCGACTGTCACTACTAAATTACTTCTAGAGTCTAGTATATTACTGTTTCACGTTCACAACAATGAGTTGCTGTAGTTTATAGGCTAAAAAATGTTAATTGTCAAGCAATCATACACAAAAAAAGACAACCCTATTGAGTTTCTTGTTAGTTCTTCTCAGTTGTGGGCGCGATCCGAACGTAAACTTATCTATAATGACGTTTATATGTGATTGCAAATCCTATATAAATAAATGATTTGTGACTTTGACTTTGACTTTGACAACCGATCGAGAATAAGTAACAATAGAATAAGCGTGTGTGTTATCTTTATTATTTACTTGAATATCATTTTTTTATCACGTGATTAAACGAAATAGTAAGTTAACAGATAATTTATGAGATTAAATTTGTCACATACGTATATGTCCTACGGTGGGGGATACGAGTGGAACCTGTCCGTAAAACGTGGATCCATGGAATACGTGCCACGTAAACGTAACTGGTGCAACGTGATTTATTGTTTAATGTTTCGTGAGTATTACACATGTTTGTGTTAATGATTTTTCGTGATGGCCCGAGCTCATGAGGGAGGACCTCGTATAGTTGCGAAGCTAGTCGGGCCATTCCGAAATAACATACGGGAGTCTTGTACGGGGGCTTAATACTTAATCAGTGTGCAACGTGTGCTACACTTCTCTGCCTAACTTTTCGGTAATTACAGTCGTGATGTTACACTTCAATAAAAGATAACTATTTTGGTATTAAGTATTTATTACTAAGATTACGAGTAATTGCATCCTAATTAATCTTCTTAATGTACGGCAGATTCACATCTTTGTATAATTTGTTCCAAAAGTCTATTCTACATCTGTCTGCGTGTTTGTCCATGGCCATTGGCTCCTGTAACTTCAGGTACTCTTGGTCGTCTGTCGTATACGGCTCCCATATTACCCCCAAACTGTCATCTGGGGTAGGACGCCTGAAATGAAATAAAACCTTTATTGCTTCATACTGATTTCACACAATTATGTGGATGTTGCAAAAAAAAACGTAACTTCACGCCTGTAATCCCCGAAGAGGTAGGCAGAGGTAGGCAGAGGTAGGCAAAGGAATGCAGAACACTCCCACGTTTCACCGGTTACGTTTACGTCCCACTATGGAATAGGTGGTAAGCCTAATGCCATGCATCGGGCACATATCCAAACTCCGAACCACTACCAGAATTCTAATTTAGATTTTCTAGTAGAAAATTTACTAATTAGAAAAATTTGTAGCATTCGACCCGGGGATCGAACCCGAGACCTCCCGATCGGCAGTCGCACTTGCAACCAACACGACCAACGAGGCAGTCAAATGTTACATAATAAAGAAAATCTAAATTAGTATAAATCTACAGTGCCCAACCTTGGAATGAAACCTAGGACCTCCTGATCGGCTGTCGCCCTTGCAACCAACACGACCAACGAGGGACTGCCTCGTTGGTCGTGTTAATAACTATTTAAATATGATAGTAAAATTATCGTTATAAATAAACTACATCCAACCTTACATGTAAAGATTTAGTCGCAAATAATCAATAAGAACTCATTTAAAATAGACAGACGGCCAGACAAGCTAAATTTCACTTGAGCAGCGCCAAAGCGAAGGATCCTAACTATACTTAAACTTTGATAGCAATTTGAACTTTATTTCTATTCCCGAACAAGCAAATTTGTATACAGAAAATTAACAACATTAAATACATTTACAGTATTAAATACATTTTGAGTTCGACGAGAATTCCGCATGATGCCGCGCGTCTTTATGTTTTCTGTACACAAATTTGGACGTTAGTCAATGGAGAGAACAATTGACTAGTCATGCACTTAAAAAGTCCTGATGAAACTCTGCGCTAGTGGGAACTGGACCTTACTTTCGTATTTAAAATTATATAGTACACAACGTACAAAACCTTTATTTCAAAGTTAAAATCGAAAAATGACGCAACCGAATTATAGCAAATTAAAAAAAAGCAAGCGAATGACGTTGTGTATTGCCGATGTGCGATCGGTATTAACGCCACAGATTTGAGAAAAAGTCAAATGGTAATCTAGTTTAAAAAAACTAAAAAACACGCTTTTTAGCACATCGAATTAAAAAGTAGAGAATAATTTATATTAAGGTAGGAAAATAAGAGTGAACCAAAAATATAAGTATAATTGTAAAAAAAGCGTCGGGTGCTCGATATATAAATGAAAATATAGGTGACATGAAGCACAATGAAATAGGTGACAGATTATCATTTGCATACTAATATTGTTGCATGTTTACAAAACATGTTTTATCATAAATTTCTTTTCTTTTCTTTCAGTAATGACGATTCCTATCCGTCTTTATATATATTTCTTCAGCGCCTTGAAAAGTTTTGCGCCATAACACTAAATTACGCGTACTCCTATTAATAAATTGTGTCATTTAAACAATGCATATGTTCAAAATAAGTCATCATCATAATCATCATCATCAGCAACCAACAACTGTCCACTGCTGAACATAGGCCTCCCCTAGGCACGCCACGTTGCCCGGTCCTCCACAAAATAACTAATATACTAAAAATACCCTTTATTTAAAGTATACATCTTACCCTATTTCCTATTAATTATTAATTAATAATTTAATATTATAAACGCGAAAGTTTGTAAGTATGGATGTAAGTTTGTTTCTCTTTCATGTAAAAACTATTGAATGGATTTTAATGAAACTTTACAATAATATAGCTTATACATCAAAATAACACATAGGCTACATTTTATAACGATATTCTGTAAATTGTCCAAAATAATTATAAGTAGGATATGCCGAGCTGGCGTCCGTGTAGCGCCCCTCGGCTCTCACTCCTAGCTCGCCTGCTCATCTTTTTGTCTAGGTATTTGATTTTTTTCTTTTCTCTGTTGAGCAATGTATAAGCTACTTTCTTCCCACGTCGGTATTTACGTGGGAAAAACTTTGTGACACACTGATTCCCACGCGGGCGTAGCCTCGAGCACTTCTAATTTATAATATAAATATAAAGGAAATGTAGAAGCAACGCCAAGCTTTATGCGCTAGCTTATAAATTTTTTATAGCTCATTCGAATACTTATTAAGGTACTTTAAAATTACTTTTGTTACAACTACATATTTTGTTCTATAGAACGCCTTAATCGTAAAACGTGTTTTGTCTACAAATATGAAATACCTATGAATATTTTTATGACCGCAGGATGTGAATCCAACTAATCAACCAAATGTAATTCAGATATACCGGTAACATTTGATGATCATTGTATATAATAGCAAGCTGTCATTATAACCGGTTTACAAAACATTGCCACATATAATAAAATGCGTTTGATTGCCCGTATAAATGGATTTAAAAATTTTTTTTGATGGTCATCGATTATATGTGGGTATAATCGATGAACATAAAAAAAATCCATAACATCAATATTAACATTGTAACGTGATTATTATTTAAATAGTCCTATAAAATGTCTTTATTTCCCTTGCCAACTGCAACGATAGAAGTGCCCAATATCGCTTTAGAAACCACGAAAGTAGTTCAAGTTTAGCTCTAAATCACAGTTTCAGTCCATAAGAGATAACACGATAAGAAGAATAAACGCAAAGTGTAGGTAAATATAAGACATTCACAAAATTAAAAGTGTGTTTAAGAGCTGAGCTTTAAAATATCAGTCTTTGAATAATAATACTTTATTGAACATTCATATATTCGTAATGTTGGGCTAGATGAGACCAGAATCACAAATTTCCAAATTTAAACTTGACAAACACGAAATCGTTAGACATATAAGGAAAACGCTGTATTTAATATATACAGAACCAGATTGTAAACCAAACCGATAAAGTAGACGTTGGCTAGTTCGGAATTTTCGACCAAACCTGAATCAAATTTATTTTTATATTTTTTAATGTCATAACCTTGACCAGGTAATTTAACGTAACGTCACGCCTGTAATCCCCGAAGAGGTAGGCAGAGGAATGCAGGATATTCCCACGTTTAACCGGTTACGTTTACGTCGCACTATGGAATAGGTGGCGAGCCTATTGCCAACCAGGCAATTTCATGAAATATAATGCTTTAATACGAGTTAAATTCTAATATATAAAGTAAACTAGATATTATTTTGTCAAATTTTTGAGATCTGCCTCGACGACTGATCAACGACTGCCTCGTTGGTCGTGTGGTTGCAAGTGCGACTGCAGATCGGGAAGTCCTGGGTTCGATTCCCGGGTCGAAC